>QTSX02000298.1:0-78614 GCA_014839935.2 Entomophthora muscae | reverse complement strand
TGTTAGAGTGAAACATTATGCAGCATGATTCAAGGAAATATGATGAGGATATAATAAACAAATTATGAGTTGCTTGACAAGCAGGAGACTAAATTGGGAGGACAGCTTCAACATCTGAGATCCAACAGTGGTGTAGCAGAAGAGGGAGGTCAAAATTGTTAACAATCAAATGACTTGCAAGGGGAAATTAGAGAAAGAATCTGAAGGCATTGGCATGTAGAGGGTGGGCCAGGTTGCTGCCATGGAGTCGACGGCAACTTTGACTGCCACAACGGCTAATCTTTCCAGGACAGGGGCAAACAGCCCCAGATAAGCCATCATTTTTGGGATAAACTTTCTTTTATTTTGAGGAAAATAAGCTATCTAGAAACAAGTTTCTAGAGGGGAATGGGGAAGTCTTAAGGAAGTTCAGGATGGGGTAGGAGGGGGTTTGGCGGCATCTGATTGGCTGGAAAGAATATTTTCAGCAGTTGGAGGTCCTGTGTTGGAATTTGAGTCAATGATGTCATAATTCAAAAAAATTTGGCAACCAGCAGGTCAAGCACTGCCATCCCCAAATAGTGTATAACACGTAATTTTCTTGTCATAATTATTTGGGGAAAAATAAGGCAAGTCCAGATTTTCAAGGGCTATTTGGGCAACCCCAGCTTTGACCCATTTTTTGTCTATGACGGCGTTTAAGTCGTCAATTGCTTTCAGGGGTTCGGCTGTGGTTCTTTGCTGATTTTGGGTTTTACAAGGGCGCACTATCCCTTCCATTTGGTTTTCTACCGTAACACTAGCCACCAAGATTTTACTTGGCAGTTTCTGGTCAGTGTTCATAAATGTGATAGGCCACCAATTCTTCAGCTCTGCTCTTGATCCTTTCTTATGTAGCAAGATGGCCAAACCATTACCTCCATTGGGTATAGTTGACCCACTTCTCAGGGCTGTGTTGAAAACATCCAGAAAAATTGCCCCAAATAGAGCAAAATGGTGTTTGTAGAACTCATATGGCAACCTTTTGGGCCCAGGGGCCTTCTGTTTTGGTGCCATATTGATTACATCTTCTAGCTCTTCCATTTTAATGGGGCGGGCCAGATTATTCATTTTGGGGGTTACTGGAATCACTTCTAGCCATTTACTGAGGGCTGTAGGATTTGGTTTGCCTTCTGAAGCGTATAGGTTGCTGTAGAAGTATGGGTTGCTGCCAGCACCCCTTCCTTTGAGGTATGAGATTTGCTGTTCTTAACTACCTCCAATATTGTCCTCTGTGCTCTCCTAGGTTTATACATGGAAATAAAGGCCTTGGTAGGATATTTTCCTTTAATTTCTAAGGATGTTGCAGCCTGGAGGCAGGCCAGGTTTGAACGGCTTTGCTCAATTCTGGCAAGCTTTTTATGGGCTGCTTGCCAGGCGGCTGTCCAGCCTGTGTTTTTTTTTGTTTTGGCATGTTTTCCTCCAGATGTCTAATGGTGTTAGTGATGTGGCGTTTGTAAGCCTTCCTAGCAGTCACAATTTGGGAAAATTCTTTACAAATCTGTCCCTTCACATTGGCTTTGATGGCGGCCCATTGGTCTGCTTGCTTGTGTTTTTTGTTGATCTCAAGGCCCAATTTATTGATCGGCCAATCTGTTGTCTGTTTGAGTTGTTGGGGAGCATACAAAGTTGCTGCGTAGCACGTGCCACATGGTCTCCCAATTTAATAATGGTGCAGAGGAGTCTGTGATCAAACCCAAGGATGTCCACTGGCAAATTTGGGAAAAACATGGACTCCAAGCCCAGGGAAATGAATATATAGTCTATAAAAGAGGCAGAAAAATCTATAGTTTCCACAGGGTTGATCCACGTCATAATTGCCGGGTATCCAGCCTCAAAATTTGCAATGTCAATAAGTCCCAAGCCTTGCTGACAATCCATAAACAGACCAGAATGATCTGGAAGGGGCGTTGGTGGAGCCTTGTCTGCCAGCAGTAGCCAAGAGTTGAAATCCCCACAAAGATTTTATCTGGAGGGAACTCAATCTTCTTGAGTTTAGAAAAGAAGATTGCTTTATCCTTGTGGGCTGACGGGCCGTAAATAACTGTGAAGGTGAAATTTCCACTTCCACTGTCAATATCCACCATTAAAAGTCTGCCGCCAAGATGTGTACATTTGTTAGTTGCTTTGATTGATGATTCCCATCTGATCCATATGCAACATTTTGTGGACCAAAGGGTGGTGTGTGGTAGCATGAGCCTCTGAAAACTTGGCCTGGCCTCAGAGCTGTAGTTGAATTAGTCAAGCCAATCAGATCAGCTTTGAGGGAGAGCAGGATATTTCTTTTCTTTGCCTGGGACTGTGGGTATGAAAATCCTACAATGTTGAGTGACCCTATTCTAATTTCAGTTCCAGTAGCTGCTATGCCAAAGCAGCTCCACTGGAGGTAGGACGGCTATTGTCATTGGCCGCTGAGTCTTTGAATTTTTTGGGCGCCTTAGACTGTTTGGGGTCTCCAACTGTATATGGGGATGGCTTAGTCACTGCAGCACGTTTAGTCTGGGCCTTGTGTCTTGGTCTGCCACCCTCCTGTGCAGAGGCTGCTTGATCCCAATTGACTGAGTCCAGGTGCTGTGCATGTAGCATATTCTCATGGGCCGCCGCAATAGGGGGCAAGCCAATGAAACTTGGGCCGGGTTTTCCAGGGGTTCCTGTTTCATCTGGGCCAGATTTTTCATTGGATTGTCCATTACAAGGGCATTAAGAAACTGGGTCTCATGTGCAGGCGTTTGTATGGGTTGAGGTGCCTCTTCTTGGGCACATTCTGTCTCCTTGATTGGTTGGGGCTGAGACAAATTTTAAGCCTTTGCATGAGCCTTTTTCTGGCGGGATATGATTGGTTTTACAACTGCATACTCAGCAATGGTGCCCCAGGCCAAGGCTATAAGAGCATTGGATTGGGACCCAGTTGGTTCACTATTCTGGTGCTCCTTGGGGGTTTATTGTTCTGCGGCCCAGACTCCTGCTATGGTTGTGGGGCAAAGGGCCTCTCTGTGGCCAAGGGCTGAGCACAGCGCACAGATGGGCGGAGTTTGCTCAGGGAATACCTTGAACTTGCTACTAAGGGTGTGATTCTTATTGAGAATGGTTGCACAACAGGGAATAAATTAAAAGCTGTCATCTGCAAAGGGTTTGATCATGGCCATGGCTTTTGGTGTAGTCAGGTGACCCATGTAAGGATTCTTGAGCAGTTCAAACTGCACTATTTCTCCATACTTGGCCAGTCCTTCCTTAAGCTGAGTTTTGACCTCCCCTCTGGGCATGTCTAATGGCAAGGCCTCAAAAGACATAAAGAGGGTGATATCTTGATTGAACTGGGTGTGGGTGGTTGGTAGGACTTTCTGGGTTTTCTTACCCTTGGGGTCAGTGATCTCAAGAGTGAAGGTTTCCTCAGCTGCCTGATCAGCATCCACTTTACAGAGGAAGCAAATATCAAAGAAGTCCTTTATTGGGCTTTAGTGAAGTAACACAGCCTTGGGGTATGCTGTGGCAACTGCTTTTGCTGCCTCCTGGAACTGAGTGGGGTCACCTCCAAAGTTGACTCTGATCCCATGGGGCACGGGGGACTTGGGGAGGGCTCTGGTAATGTCTTAGAACCTGCATTCAGAGGTCACAAACTCCATCCATCCTTCTGATGGAACAAATGGTCCCTTCTTGGTGGTTCTTGTGGGGCTCGCCAGCTGGCCCTGGACCACCTTGGCCCAGGATCTGGAGTTGTTGGTTGCCATACCTTTCTTACCTATAATAAAAGCCTATAGTAAACGTAGAATCTTATGCGCTTTGATTGCTTTATTAATGCTTAGATTCCAAAAAGTGGAGCTAAGCTGTGAAAGAAAGGTGTCATCTCAAAGTTCATTGCTCTGCATTCAACAGATCAAAGTTGTGTATAGAACACAGTTTTTGGTATGTAGTTTTCTTTTACTTCTACTTGGTTGTAACCTGAGGTGAGGTCAATTTTGGAGAAAAATTTGGCTCCAGAGAGTCTTGAAAACAGATCCTCTATGAGTGGAAGGGGATATTTATTCTTTACTGTGCTTGCATTTAGAGCTCTGTAGTCAGTTACTATACAGAGGGTGCCTTCCTTTTTCTTTACAAATAACACTGCTGCCCCCCACGGGGATTCAGACGGGCAGTTGAATCCTTTTGCTAGATTGTCCTCAATGTGGGTTTTGAGGGTTTGGGTTTCCATGGGGGAGAGTCTGTAGAGAGGTGCAGGTTTAGGCATAGCTTTATACAGGTTGATGCCATGTTTGACATCCCATTTGGATGGTAACTCTGTGAGCTCTTCCTTGAATACATGGGTGTATTCATTTAGGAGTACTGCAAGTTCTAGGGATTGAATTCTGGTTATTTATATGTTATTGAATTTGATGTACCTCATTATGTGAATGGTACTGTCTTTGATTAGACGTTCTGAGCAGTCCTGATTTATGACTTGGACAAATACTGTGTCTCTTAGAATGAGGTCAGTGGGTATCTTTGAGGATGTTGAAATTGACTCTGTTGCATTTAATGGTCATTGTCTTTGTTTTACAAAATACACTGGGGTTCACTCAGGTGAAACAGTCCATGCCTGTTACAATTTTGTAGTTTATGTTGTTCATGACAAGTCCTTTGATGGACGTTTGTATGCCTTGGAGATCAATTCTGAAGGGAGTTGTTTTGCTTTCAAGTAGAACTTTTGATTTATCTGCCATTCTGGCATATTTGAAGTTGGATTTGACAACTGGTATTTTGTACTTGGTTTCAAAAGGTTTGCTTAAAGTGGTGTGTAGTGCATCAGAGTCAAATAAAATTTTATGTGTATGAGATTTATAAGGGCATGGGTAGACAAGAAGTTGTGAGCAATCTTTAATTTTTACGCTCATAAAAATGGAGGATTGTGGGACACGTGGGATGCAAGCAGCAAAGTTCATGCCTTGGTACAATTTCTTGTTGGTTTAGGGGAAGACAGGGGAACTTAGGCCTTTTCCCCATTCTCTTTTCCCTGTTCCTCTGTTTTGAGACCTTTGAGGTCAGAGAATGTGGGATCAAATTCATAGCAGGTTGCTATTTCAGCATTGTTTACTTTGGCAGTGTCCTCTTTTTTGGGACAGGAGCAGTTTGCGCTCTGGCTGTGATTGCCATTGTTACAATTAGAGTTACTGTTGATATGGTTGGAGTTTTGGAGCTTGTTGCCATTAGAGTTGTCTCTGCCATTTCCATTAGAGGAGCGGTTGCTGTTGCGTGCAGCATATTCCATGTTTGTGCATTTTTCTGCGTGTTTGGCTTCTGCAATGAGCAAGGTCATAGAGGTGTTAGCCTCTGGACAGATGAGGGCAGAAACAGAGGGTTTCATTCTGTTGATGAATGTGGATCTAGTGTGTATGTTGTTGGCTTGTGCTGGGTTTTGAATCTTGCGGTATATCTCTTCAAATTCATTGGCGTAAGATGTAATAATGGTCTTCTGAGGAAGATTCTGAGCTGTATTGCAATGTCTTGGAGGGATTTGATGACGCAGAAATTGTGGGTGATGTCTGCTTTGAACTCTTCCCAGTTATCAAGCTGTTTGTCAGTTTTTGAGCCAACCCAAGTGGTGAACCAGTTAGCTGCAGCCTTGTATAGGCGCTTGCTGGCTTCCTGGACCCATTCTTCATGGGGAATGCGGCTGGCGCAGAGTTTAGCGGCTGAGTGGTCTAGCCAGTTGATGCCGTTTTCTTTGTTTTTTCCAAAGAACTTGTCAATATCAATGCACTTGGTGTTAGTGACTTTGCCTGTGGTAGGCAGTTGTGTGTTTGTTTATGGTTGAAGAGAGCAACTGTATTGAATTATCTTGGTGCATGCTTTGGGCATGACCAGTCCTTCAAATATGGTGCATCTACTAGGTATATCCTTGTCAATATTGTGGGCGTGGAAGTATGTCTTCCAGGTATTCTGGAGTGTGGCCTGGTTGAGTACGTGAGCAAAGGTGGGTGGGTTCTGTTCAGTCATTTTCTCTTTCATGGGTGTGGTCAAAAAACTGTAGCTGCTACCAGTGATAAGGAGCGCCTTTTGGGGAAGCTTCAAATATGGAATTGAGAAAGAAGAGAAGTATATTTTATTGTAAAATTCTTTAGACTTATATAGCTTTTGCTGTGGCAGAGGTTTAGTTGGATCAAACCTAGGGGTTGGTCATGTGCAGGATGGGTTTGAGTTGCTGGATACTTGGACAAGTCATGTGATATTTGTTTGTTGCCTTTCTTGGTATATAGAACTGTATATTAGATTGGCACCAAACCAGGCAATGACTGGATGTTAAGTGTGTTGGCAATGGCCAGAATACCTGTACATCCAGCTCCTTGACACTAGTAAGAGTTAACAGCAACCAGAAATCAGTCTGACCATAGAATAATATGCTAAAAAGTCCTTCCAAGCAGACCTGGGAGGCAGACAATTTAAACCTATTCACATTACTACTGGTAATATTGTAGCAATGTCAAGTAATTAATAAGAGCAAATTATTGTTACTTCCCAGATCCTGCCAAAGTCACCTTTGCCCAAAGCTGCTGGTTTTGTGTCTAAACAACCACATGACCCCTCAATTGATTGGCTCCAGCAATACACAGGACAGAAATCCACCAGTTGCTGAACTATACCCATACTGATTAGAAGCACATCTGTAGCCATACAGATTCACTTCTATCAAAAACTATCTAATATGTTATTACATCAACTCAATAAGCATAATCATTCTTCCTCAAACCCCCAAAATCTTGACACTCATTGGCTTGAAAAAGATTGTACAAAAAATCATTTATCACTTTAAGATTTCTTTTGGAAGCTGCCCTATTTTTGCTTGTATTCTGTACACATTATATTTACTATACATTGTAATAGATATAGTAGCTTATATCTCAAACTAGCTCTAGCTATTTTTGGGCAACCTCCAGAATTACTTATACAGCATGGAACATCCCCCATGTCAACAAGTTCATAAATAGTTTTTTCCTTTATCTTTTATAATTCCAACTAAAAGCTCAAAACAAAAATCAAACATTGCTTTTATTATCAGTGCTAGTTATTTAATCCAGAAAAAATATTCTTTGATATTGAAAATAAGAAAAATATTTTTGAGGATTGTCGACATGGAGGATGTTTTATGCTGTATGAGTTAATTCTGGAGGTTGCCTATTTTTGGTGTAATGATTTATTGCTTGGCTTATTAGTTCCAATATTTAAGTATGATTTCATTTATACCCATTTGGTTATAAAATTGTTCATTGTTTGGCACTTTAGTGTTAACCAATCCAGTAATATTTTTTACAGATTGAAAACTAACCTATTGCACTTTCATTTTAATGTGAGCCTATTTGTTTTAAACGAGTTGATTTCATTCGTCCACACAGCTGTGAAATCTACAATGCAGTTTTCATTTAAAGTACCTGATTGGTAAGTATGCCGGATCTCACAATAGCCAATGGCGTAAGTTGGTTTTGAGCCTTTGACAAGGTGATAGATACCCGGCCAGGAGTTATGGGCTCGATCCAAATTTACAGTGCTTAATTATTTTTGTGTTTTTAAAATATTACAGTAAACTTGACGGCAGTATTCATAGATATTCCGAACTTTATCAATAGATGGTCTCTTTTTCATACTTTACACCTTGTAATTGGTATGACCATGCATGATTCTAAAGTTGCAACTTCTATTTATTGTTAAGTTTCATATTTGTTCGGGAGATTCGTTCCAAAAGATGAGCCAATGATTACTCAGACCTTTAAACCCCAAAACTCTTCGTTTTAGTTTGCTTCTTATTAGCTAATTTTAATTACATCTAGATAGATTAGAATACGAACCCCCAAGCTAAATAGAAAATAATATTGATAGTGTGATTTCCAAATCATACTTAAAAGTACTCTTTAGTACTGCGATTTAAACTTAAAAGGCATAATTAAAGTATTAAATTTAAGTGACTACTTAATCATTTAAATAATAATAACAATAATATTGCGGATTTGTCCTATTTTCCAGCATTAATAAACACACTCCAGAAACTTCAGAAATAAAGACGTTTTCGGAGTTAAAAAACGGCTTGTCATCTCGATGAAACTCCTATGGTTCACCTTTAGAATACAATTTGATTGGTTTAAAAAAAATGGTTCACCTTTAGAATAACTAATATTAAAAGAAGGGGTCCAAACTCGAAAGTCAGCCAGTTATAGCCACATGATCCAATGTTACTATATTAGAAATAAGCGTTTCAGAATATATACTATATATAGCAAATGGTTGGTCTGATTTCAATAAATACATATCGAGGCTCTAAATAAAATCACACTCTATTTAAACAAGTCATGTATGTTAAATAATCAATAGATCAACGATATATTCTTTTGTAATTGTTGAGAACTTAAGAAACACTAAGGTCAAACTAAACCAAATAGGCGGTGTATCCTCTAGGGGCTTGGATAACGAAGCTAAGAAATATTACATGGTTAATAAAGAAAACTTGATTTTAATATAAACATCAGAAGTCAGACGGCAAAGTATAAAAAAGAACCTCTTTAATGTTTGATTGGTACAAGGATTTCTAAAATGCTTTCTGTATTCTCATTCCTCTCGCTTGCTTCAGCTACCACTGCTGCTGCTTTCCCCGAAGCAACCGCAAGATCATTCCTTCCTGGCGGAATATTCTGGGGCTCTTTTCCTCAACAGGGCTTCCCTTGGTTCAATATCCCTCAGTCAGGGACTCCTTGGTACAGCTACTCTCAAAATGGAAAGTCATGGGAGATCTCACGGGAAGGAAACCCTTGGCAAGGCTATCCACAAAGAGAAACCCCCTGGGACAACCCACAGCAAGGAAACTCTTGGCAAGGCTATCCACAAAGAGAAGCGCCTTGGAATAACCCACAACAGGGTAATCCTTGGAAAGACTATCCACAAAGAGAAAATCATTGGGATACCCCACAGCAGGGGAATACTTGGGAGGGATACCCACAAAGAGAAACATCATGGGATAATCAACAAGAAACTCATTGGAAGGATGACCAAAAACAGGACCAAGAAGAGGAAAGATCTTTGCCAGAATACCCCCAGCATGGACCTCCCACTCCAGAGAATAGCTCTGAACAAGGTGGCTTTGATATCAATGAGATGCTGAAGCAGGTGAATCGCTTAAGAGCCAAAGTGGGGGCTGAACCCCTCCACATTAATCAGAAGCTGATGACTGCTGCTCTTCGCCATTCCCTAGACCAAGCAAAATCTCATCGCATGTCCCACACCGGGTCTGATGGGTCTGATCTGACCACCCGCTCTTCTCGGGTCAACTACAAGTACCTTGCCATTGCTGAGAATGTTGCATTTAACCAGCGCAGTGTCTCTGAAGTCATGAAAGCTTGGATCAACTCTCCTGGCCACTATGCCAATCTTGTCAACCGCCAGTACAAGGACTTTGGTGCTGCAATGGTCAACTACTACTGGACTCAGAACTTTGGCACTAGCCAATAATTTTTATTAGGTTAAAATAAAAATTTACTACTTCAGGTAAAACAGCTTATGTTTTGTGAGTACAATTCTTTTAAAAAAATTTCAACGCCAAGTTGTTTAAACTGATTTAATCACACAATAGTGTTTATGGGCTTCATATTTTAACAACTAACATTACTATAAGTTTTCTTAATAAAAGCTAATATAATTTAGTTGAATTATGTATGGATTTTTTTGACTTGATGTAGTTATTAAATCCAGGTTAGGGGACTCCACATTTTTAGCACATTTAATCCAAAAAGTGGAATTTAGCTTAGTACAGTAGTTTTCAGAGCTGTGAGTATAAAGAAAACAAATTCAACCTAAAGCAAGTTCCACTCAATTTATAAAAAAACTGCTGATTGTAAACCAAAAATTAAAAAAACAATGATTTTATATTGAGTTACAATATATTTGTATTTCCTTTTATTTTGTTTTATTCTGAGTAGATTTTTTTCTAGGATACACGGATTTTGATTTAAAATACTTGATTTAGTTTATTCTCACATATGTGAAACTACTGTATTAATGATGGATGTGGTGAAACTGTTTAGCCTTAATCCAAGTCTAGTACTTCAACCATTGCCGTTTAGCCTTTTTGTATTTTCAAGCACATTATTCAATGGTTGCCATTAATTTTATAATCATCATAAATTATTTTATATAAAGGATTATATAATATAGTTTAAAGATAAACATACAAGTTAGAAAAAATCATAAAGCACCACTTATTTATAGGAAGAATCACTAAATAACCAAGTAAATATTTAATCAGAGTTGCAAAATCAATAGTGCAAGATAAATAGAGTTTGGGCTGTAAATTCTATTCAATTATGGTAATTCTCACAGCTGTGAGAATAAAAATAATCAATCCAGACTGAAAATCTTCACTCATCTGAAAAATAAATAAGCTCAGCTCAGAAAAAATACAATATAGCCCAAATCTACTTTAATTCAATATAAGTCCCTAGTGCTTAAATTTGCTTGATCTCAGTTGATTTCATTCTGAGCTAAGTGTATTTTTCTTTAGGCTGACTTAATTTTGTTTATCTTTGCAACTTTAAAAGCCGATGTAAAAAATCCCACTTTATATATTGTAACATTGCCACCAAATACATATCAAATTTTAGACCTATAGTGTTTTCTACAAGTATTTACTAATTACACTTGATTTTAAAAGGGCCTTCAAGATGATTAGAATCCATAAAGTAGTTTTCAAAAATGTTGAGATAAACAAAAATATGTTGTACCTGTGCTGGCAACCGCCAGAATTAACTCATTCCACAAGTTGACTTACTATATGTTGACAATCAGAATTAAAAATACTTTAATGTCAACAGCATTGAAAAGTCAGAATTAAGTTTTAACTCATGCAAACTACTAAAAGTTGACACTTTTTTAATAAGCAGAAACCTGTTTCCTGAAAATTTTACTTAATAAAAATTAAGCATCAAGATACTTTTTAGGGTAATGTGACAACATAGATTTTAAAAAGTTCATAAAAAATTATACATGACAATTGAAAAAATTCATAAAAATACACTTTTATTTTATTTTACTATCAAATTAGCTATCTTTACTTAATAAATTTTTCCCACTTATAAAACAAAAAAATCCAATACACAAAAAGATACTACATAAAATTTCACATATTATAGCAAAATATAACAATCAGAAACAGTAATATAAAGTTTTTTCTATATTGAAAACTACAAAAAACATATAATTTACTAGTAAAATACCAATATAGGTCATGTAATACAGTCTAAAGCATAAAACTATCAATAGAAAATCAATGATTTTATAAAAATAGTATAATAAATTATTAATGAGTTATTTAGAATAACTATTTCTTTAAAAATATTATACTTAACATATAAAAAGTATATACAAAATTGGACAATACTCAATAATTTTAATTAAAATCTAGACTGTGATCACCTGGTTGCCATTAAGAACTGTGGCAATCTTCTTGATGTATTCCCCAATCTCTGAAAGCTTATATTTGGCTTTGACAACGTCCTTGATCTTCTCTTGATACTGTTTCTCTTTGGTGGTTCTCTTCTTCTTGGATGGGCGGTTCTTAATATCTCTGATGGATGCAGAAGTCTTCCCCTTGTGGGGTTCCTGGTTACCAGTCCCCATAGTGTGTCCTGGGTTGTAGCCAGGGACAGGCTTGGAGGAGTCGTCATTCTCCAACAGGGGTGAAGGGTTGGTGGGAAGCTTATACTTGGCTTGCATAAGGGCAAACTCCTCCAGTACCTTTCCAATCACCAAGCAATCATCTCCACTGTATACCTGGACTTCAGCAGGCACCAGCCCGCCTGTAGGCCAATACCAATCCTGTAATAGTCTTGCAAACTCTTCTCCAATGAACTCTCTTCCTCTATTTGACATCTCCAAATGCCTTGTCACCTTTTCCCACTTCTCCTGGGCAGATTTACTAAAGGCAAACTTCCTGCACCCTAGGTGATAGGATTCCTCATCCCCTGGGCTAGGATAGAAAATATGGGGCAATTGACTCATGAGACTTATATACTCTTTTCACATGGTAAATTCAGATAGGGGTTGTAATAGGCACTTTATTCTCTGTCAGAAGGAAGATCCCCTTAGAAACCTTCTGAGATATAGCCTTGGGGTAGGGAATAAGAAAGGGTTTGTGCCAATACTTGGAGTCTTTTAACAATATCTTGGACTCCTTGTACATGGTCTTTGACTCCTGCTCCTTGGTCTTGGGCTCCTGCACTTTAGTTGTGGGCTCTGTTGTCTTAATCTTAAGCTCCTGTGGTCTGACCCAGCTCTGGCTTCCTATCCTTGGTCTTATTCTCCTTCTTTATCTATGGTGGCCTTTGTAATCCACTTGATCCAGTCCCTGAAGAGTCTCAGATAGCTCTCCCTTTTATAGCCCCTTGTTTCAGACCAAAAACCTCTCTTAGAACTCTGGTTCTTCAAAGCTTAAACTATCCTGTTTTTCTTCTTATATAATATATTAAACTTACTGCAGCCAATAAAAGCCCTGAATTTTCTGCTTCTGCTCCCCATTTTTTAGGCTTTAACTCTTAAGTTTAAGTCCTCAAAACACTGATCAAATAAACTCCAACTTGCAGCCAATCAAATGCCTTGATTCAACAGTTTTGCCAAAACAGTTTACCTGGATGACCTGTCCCTGACCCTGGTTTGAACCCAAAGCTTTCTTGCTCCGGGTAAACAACTGCTCCGCGTTTTGAACGGGTTTGCCGTAATTCCCGTCACGTTTTCCCGGCAAATCTTGAGCGCTTCCACATATATTTTACTTAGGTAATTTTTGACCCTTCAATTTTTCAACGTTTCTCTGCGTTTCTCTGTGTTTCTTTCAATGTTTTGCACCTTCAAACCTGCCTGTTGCTTGTCCTTTTGCTTTGCCTAGTTGTTCTCGGCAAAATTTGCTCTTTTGCCCTTACAGTTTCTCCGTTCTTCTTCCAGCTTCTTTCTGGTCCTTTTCCTCTTCCATCCCTTTTCTAAAAATAACATATAGTTATAACAAACTATAGGTTATTTTTTCTTCTCTTTCTTTTTACTTTTCAATGATTTTTTATTCTTTTTTAATCATAATCAGGCAGTATTTAATCATTCTCTAACTTCTTCTTTATATCCAAATTTCTTCTCAAAAGTCACTAAACCAGCTCTTCCAGCCTCTTCCTCCAGTCCAGCTAGGTCATCCTCTCATATCTTCAGTTCTTAAGCACCAACTTCTGGTTCTTTGACCATCCTACACTATGATCTTCTAGTCCTTCACCATGTCTTCTTGTCCTTCTGCTTATCCTTAACCAGTTCCTCACCAAATCCTCACTAAGAACCTCATTTGTTCCTTTAACATACTAAACCATATTGGTCCATTCCATTCAATATGAATTAACAGTTCATCAACTAGCCTTCACTGTGACCAAACAGTCCCTCTTGCTAGTTTTCTCTGCTAATTCCATGAACCACCTTGGTTCTTTATCTCAGCCCCCATTACCAGAACTTGTAGACCCAGGCATGAGTCTACATTGAACTGGCGTTTGACTGGGCCCTCGCAAGTGGCAATCCACTTAGGCCATTCAACCATAAATCTATGTATATGTGTTGTCTTTACTCACCCAGGTGATGAATTCTGGACTTTCAGTCACAGAGTAATCAGCTCTACTTCCCAGAGGCCTGATCACACCAAGTTCTGCAGCTTGCTTCCCCAAGAAAGCCACCTTGGTGACACCTCTGAGCATGCCTATACCCTCCAATGCTCACTTTGGGTTTCCCCAAAGCTCCCATAGGGGCATAAACAAGGACACCCTACCAGTCTGTTAGGTAGGGTGCTTGCTCACAGACCTCCCATAAGCGTATCAGGGTATGTTGAGCCCTCAGAGCTCTTCCCCTCCCTGGCAGCCCGCGTTATCTGCCAGGGGTCCAAACCTACTCCCCCCAGACAGACAAAGTTCCCTGCTTGCTATTTCAGTCTTCACCCTCCTGCAGCCACGGTTCCCTGCTAGGTGAAGCACTATAGCCCAAAGCAGCCAAAATCTTCTTCTGGGTGGAGGCAACATCTGCCTCTGGTAGTCCTTTGTTACCTACCAGCCAGGCCTTACTTACCCTAGTATACCATGTTACCTACTAGGCTTACCTCACTTCTCCTAGTAGACCAAGTTACCTACTAGTTTACAACGTCACCAGCTAACCACACATTATCACTCTTCAGCATATTGTCATTATTTGAAGCCAAATCAACCCTCGCCTGCAAAACAGCACACATGTGGATCACCACACCCCTGTTGGACTTTGAGGTGCTCATAGAAGGTGTTGTATCTGGGCTTGATTCCAAAGGAGGACTTGATATGCTTATGCCAGCCCTCCAAAGATGAAGTAATTTTCATCTCATCCTTAATAACTGCCTGATAGCAGTTCCAGTTGGCTTTGGCTCTGGGCTTGCTCCGGCGCTTAGTGACCTTACGTCTAATCCACTGTGGCTCATAATATTCAATGAAAGGGTAGAAGGCACCATCATGTTTCTTGGCATATGGATCCTGGCATAGGAGATTAAAGGCTTGTCCAGTATGCTCTGGCTTTACAAAGGCTAGTGCTACAAACTGCTGAATTAAGAACTTGCACTTTCCTGATGTATCTAGACAGTGGAGCTTGCTGAGCTCAGGTAGACCCTTTAGTTGCCTGTTGACAGCCTGTCAATAATGGAAAAAAAACACCCCTGAACCTCTCCATCAAAGGTATTTACAAAAGCGTTATACTGGGAAGTTTCATAGTCCATGATTATAGTTGAGAGTCAAGTGCTTTATTGTGAGCTTCTTTTTCTGCAGCAAGGGTGGCTTCATCCTTTTCATCATCATCTGGATTGGCTCTAGTGTTATGGCCAGGGTGACTCTTTCTATTACTGGGTAGGGCTTTGATGCCCTCCTGAAGGATTTTAAAGGCCCTTGTGTAGATCTCTTCTGTTGCCCCAGGAAGAAGAAAGTAGGCAAATAGGAGCACCTTGCCTTCAATAAGGGAATGTACAACCCATAGTTGGTAAAAAGGCGGGGGCATAATGCAGAGGTACCATCACATAACCAGGTCTCTGAATCCATCAACTGCTCCAGGTTCTGTTGTGTAGCATAGCATATAATTCTTGCCTCTGCTGTAGGCTCATCATCATGTAAAAGGAATACCTCATCACCATTGAACATCTTTAACTCCTCTGTCAAGACTAACTCTCCTTGAACCATGGCTGATTTCTTATGGGGGACTAAGTCACAGTGTTTGTCACATATGTACTTCACTAACTGGTTGTGGTCAGGGATGAGCTTCAGGTTCTCATTACTTAGGTGTTTGGTGGCCTTAACTGCCAGATCAGAAGCCTTGACATCTTTGGATACTGGGACCATTTGGTAGAGGTACCACTTTAGAAGCTTTTCAATAAGATTGATTGGAGCATTGCATGTGTGCTCTCTTTTTTCACTAGTGACTTTATCCCATCCTTCTGTGTTGATCCTGGAAGTGCAGCTTCTATCTTCACACACATAATGCTTGCTTCTTCCTGCTCTCTTTTGATTATTGCAATTAAAAACATAGCCATCACAGACTAAACTTGCACCTCCTTTGACAGACATTAGAGGGGAAAACCAAGGGAAATTCTTTGAGAGCTTAAACTTTCCTTTGGCATTACATATATTGTGAACCTTTAGGGAATCACATGGGCCAATTGTTGCTTGATAATAGTCAGACAGGTAATCATCAGTATCTTCTTTATTGATACTTGATGAGGAGGATGGAGGTGCAGATTTGTTGGGCGGTGGAGGGGAATTATCTGGAGTTGGATTCTTGCGCTTCTTGGACTGGGATGAGCTTGATTCCTTAGGGCTTGATTCCTTTGAGCTTGACTCATCTGGGCTTGACTGGGGTTCTGGACTCTTGGCTATCTTCTTTCTTCCTTGCTTGTTTAGTGGAACCTCATCTCCTTCTGATTGATATCAGCTTAGAGAAGAGGAGGGGAGGGCTCTTTGCTTTCAGGGTCTGGGGTCTTCTCCTTTGTCTTATGTTTCTTTGAGGGCTTTTTGGCTGGTTTCTTGTTGGGTTAGGGACTTTGGGCCTTTCCAGAGTCTTTGGGTACTTTCTTGGTTGACTTAGGGCTCTTTTGTGGCTTCTTGGAAGATCTGTCCTACAATAATTAGAGTATAGTTCATAAAGTAAGAATAATCATATGAAACATGAATGAAATTAAATAATAAGCACTTGTTCTATTTTTTATTATGAATTAAATAGTTTATAGAAGTATGGAAAGTAATTTTAGAGCTAATTTATTAGTAAAGAATAGAAAAAAACCATGTTCAAATAAAAGGCCGACATTCTGGTAGTCACAATAGTTAAAAATATTTAATTTAGTTTTTCAGCATAAAAAACGCTTTAATTTTGACGTCAACATACTGACAGTCAGCATTAAAGTAGAAAAACACTATGGAAATCACTTATAAAGCTTGGTTAATATTTTCCAGAGTTGGTTTTTTAAGGCCAAAATTGATTATTTTTAAATTTAAAAAAATTAAAGATTTTCATATGTAACTTATGAAAACTAAATGATAGGAATTGTAGAGGGAAGTCTAAAGTACAGCCCTGGGTACTTTGGCCTGAATCACCATACCATTGTATATGTGCTTTTTGTTAAGCGGCAGTGTTTTACTAATAAACAAGTGAAGGTGTCGACATTCAGGCAGTCAGCGTTCTTTTATAGTAACTCTCCTATTAAATCTCGCTTAAATTATGTCACTTTGTTTGCTTAACCAAACCCCTTTTTTGCAATTTAGGTGACGCGTCAATTTGACACAAAGTCAACATTATAATTAAATATATAAATTCTAGTTTTAACATATACATTTTGACTTAAGTGGATTTCCGGAAATAAGCTATAGTTTATCCAGTGAGTTTAAAATAACAGTAAATATCTAAATAATACAAAGAACACTATGAAAGTTGGCATATGTCTTTGTTCAATGCTTATATTAATATATATTTAATAAAAACAGTAGTATAAAATGTAAAAAATAGTTATCTTTAGAATATTTTATAATTTATTAAGAAATTCATGGATTCTTATTTGGGGTTGACATCCAGATATTACTTACTGTAGTTGACCTTAATGTAAAAGTACAAAGAAACTTACATTTTCATAGTAAACTATATTAGTTTTTTGTCTTAAAATTAAGCCTTTGTTTAAACAGTGTCAACATTATGTCTGTTCCTTTTTAATTTTGCAATTCTGACTTAATAATTCACTATGAAAAATTAGCTTAGTTTTGGAAATGCCCAATTCTGGTGGATAAATACTAAAATAATGTCAACTTACTGAATGTCAACAAATTGTCAACATTCAGTGGGTTGACTTGCGGAATGAGTTAATTCTGGTGGTTGCCCCTTCCCACTGCTCTTCTTATCTTATAAGCTAGAATCAACTGTGGTACAGGAATCAGCCCAAGCGCCCTAGCCTTTGGGACTCCTGATGGCCTAACAGGGGTAGAGCAAGGGAGTTACTTCCCACTGCCCCAGGAAACCCCCTTACAACTACCCCTTCACTAACCTAATGATGTACCAAGGCCTGTGACATGGAACAGGAACAGATCAAGGGGGACTAAGTACCTTGAAGCAAGGTATGCTGTGGGTAATCCTGTCCACACCCTCAATCCTACCTCTGTGAAACTTGAACCCAATCACCTCAGGCTCTTCAAGGTAGCTGCTGTCTATACAACCACACCTACCAGCTTGAAGACACCCAAGAAAATGCCAAAAGACTCCACCATGACCACTTGCGCCCCTACCGTGCCATCCCACACACACCCTCTCTGTGTGACCCTTCCCAGGCCTTCCACAATTTCTGATCCTGGTGTCTGACAGCAAGCAGGGGGCAAGGGGGTGTTGCAACTGAGATGGACCTTCTGGCCACCAAAATATCTCCCACCACACAGGGGGTGCTCAAAGGGCTCCCCCCCAATATGGCTAATGGCATGGATTGATCTGAGTGCAATGTTTGATTAGGGCACTAGTGCCTGATAAGGAGTGTTGCCAATCCAATCCCCTGATCCCCTGCCCAAGGTGCCCCAACCTGAATCCCATTCCAAGCCTGCTACTGTGCCTTCCCAGGTGGACTTGTGGCTTGTGGGTATGGTATGTTGACTGCAATGTTCTCTGATCAACTATATCTTATCCTGACTCTTGTCTGTGCTATTTAGAAGGTTGTCTTCCCTGTTCTAAATGCTGGACTGATGTTGGTTCCGGTACAGCGGTGGGTACAGCTCCAGCACTTATCTGGTCCACCTGAGCTGTATAGATTCTGCCTTGGGGGTGGGAGTTATCAGCTGGGTGGTTTGTTTGTTTTTTGGGATGAGCATCCTGTCTAGCTGAGAAGCTCTCCAGCTGTTTTTGGTTGGGTGTAGACCCTCAGATTTCTGAGCAGCTTACTTTCCTTCTAAGGATGCATCCTGGAGGCCCTGGCAACAACTCATATCCAACTGGGGTCTGATGTGTGTGGGGACCAATGTAGAAATCCAGACCTGTTCCTGCCTCATCAGGGTTGATAGTGTCAGGAGCTCAGTTGTGTATGCTACAATATACCTACCAACTATCCTGTCATTGTGGAGGTTCTGAGTTCTGTCATGCTTGTTCCATCAGAGCCTGGTATGGCAAACATTTCCAAGAAGGCCTTCTTGAACAAGTCCCAGTCTTTTTTATGATTTGGTGGGTTTCAAACCAGTCACTCATAGATTGGAAGGTGGCCCTGGTAACTCATAAGGCAACTTCACTTGCCCAGAGTCTTTGGCGGTAGCCAAATTGTATGAACTTGTTCTGTGTGCTTTGGATCCAGAGGTTGGCATTTTCACAACATAGTCCTGAGAACATCCCAATTTCTGCTGGACAGAGGGGCTGAAATGCAATGTTGGGTATTTCAGGTGCCTCCTGGATCAGAGGCAGGTTCAGGACTCCCTGCATGCTAAGGAAGTTATACTGTTTGATTGGTGCAAGGATATTGTTGAGGACAGTATATCCTGTGGGGACGTCCTGACCTTCTTCATATCTTCTCCAGCAGTGGGAAGTGACATCTGCTGGGCTCTTTTCTTTGGAGGAATTTTTCCTTTAAGTTACGTCGGAATAGATAACCTACCTGTGCCACTGCTGTTGAGTATATAGTTCTGAGAAGTATATAAAGACAAAATAAAGGGGGAATTGAGAAGAGAGTGATACTTTATTGATAGGAATTTTGAAGATTATATAATATCATGAGAATCCACCTAATGTCCATGTATGTCATGGTAGTCATGGTGCTTGTCAAGGAAATGTTTCATTTTGGACCTGAAAGGTTTGATCCCCCTATAAGATGGATGGCTGATAAGAGTGCTGTCATGGTGGTACATAAAAACACTTACATTTAGTGTATCACCTCAATTGCCACACAGCTAAAACCAATGCATTATTCTAATACACTAGGTGGTTGCCCTGTCCAAGGACAGAATTAAAGCTGAATTTAATAAATCAATTAAATATATTTTATTGTGTTTTTAGGCTTGGAGTACTTATCACATGTTTAATTAAAATTTATTTAATTGCTTTATTAAAATGTAGTCTCAATTATATTTATTTAAATTTAAAATTAAAATTGCATATTTCAAGTATAAATAAAAACTAAATCTAAATAAGTGTAGCATCACTATTAAGATTAGTACAGCTAAACTAATTATTTTAAATTTTAGTATTTGATTTTTAACCCTTCAAAATGTAGAGCTGATCTGCAGCTTTTAAATAAGCTATTGGATATCAAAATCGGCTTAATATTCACTGAGATACATTGATTTTAGTTTTTTAGTGTGCATTAAAAGTAAATTTAGATAATTTCAAATCGAGTCTGAGCCTTTGATTATGACGTGAACCAGATTCCAGCACTTAGCTATATATCAGCATCTGGAGCAGTTAGAGCTATCATGTTTGGTACCATTTTGATTGGAATCATCTGAAAAATTGATCTACGTCCTCTAAATTTCATGAAAATCGTCATATGGAAACATAATTTTATTATAATTAGTTTACTCCACTGATGTTCTTTTGGGATGAAGCTATGTCAAGCAAGGTCTACTCTGAACAATATGCAGCCACTTGGATCAGGTGGCATCGAATTGGAATGGTCTACTATCTCACTTGAAGAATAAGAATTTCGAAATGTCCAAGCCAACCATCTCCTTCTTTAAACTAGTATTTATATTTATAATTTAAACTGTATTGCTTTAAATTGACCAAGTTCTCTTTTCGTTATCAATTCAATCCTCAGCATAGAGCATAACCATCCAATCATATAAAACAATCTAAAACAATTGCTTCTTCTCTTCCAGTTTTAATCCACCCATTCTAGAGTCGGGTAATCTAGAAAGATAAGCCACTTTGATATGGTTGAATAGGGTTAGCCATTAATTTAAAATTCAAGTAATTAAATACAACTTTATTAAAGTTCGAGTGGCTTATATTTCAGTTCAACATGATTTAGACCACACTCCACTAAATTTTATCTGTGTACTCTCAAAGATGCATGTAAGGGATTGGATGTAAGGATGAGCCAAATTGAGCTTGTGGCTTAACAATCAACTTTCAATTTAAAATTTAACTAAAAATCGATTCAGTCAAATCCCTTACGGCTTGAGCCCACTCGAGGCGACATTACAGACAGACAGACTCACTTATATATATATTAATTAGTGAAATGCAATCACAACACTTGCATCCAATCTATCAATTTCATTGCTTCTGATCATCTATATAAGCAAGGGAAATTATCCACTATCTACATCTATCAACAAAGTCAAGGTCTCAAAAGAATATGTCTGTTCTCTATTACTCAGCAAACAGGAAAAGACACAGATCCTACCAACCCAAAGCCCAAAGAGAGCTCTAATTGCTTGGGTAAATATGTCCCTTTATCCAAACTCTAAAGTTGTAGTAGTAAAAGAAAACAAGTACTTTTACGGACCCCTACTACAGTGCCACCGACTTGGTGATTAATCAGGAATCACTTCCCCAAGAGGGAGTAATTGTAGATGTTGCGACACTAGCTTTAGCCTCCTATTTTCTCACCTCAAAATATTAACAGGTATAACCCCGTTTTTAAAATGTCAATTACAATCGAAGCAATTGAATACTGGTGTATGGGTTCCAGATTGTCACACCGAAACTTAACCTAACCCCTATAATAATCTCCAAGGCTATAACTTGACAAAGATGTCTGTCTGATCAAACCAGATTATAAAATGATATCATGACTACAGGAATCAAACCGCTGTATTTTCCTTTTAAAATTTAAATTGGAAATTTAAATAAGCCCCACTATCTTGTTAAAAATTGCTTTCTTTGATTGGATTTAACGTCATATCCTATATGATGTCATTTCAAGATGGATGCTTACATCGCTTAAAGTTCCGAAAAAGCTTTACTTGATGAGACAAGAAGCATTAGAATCTGCGGAAAGCCGGAAATGAAGGATAGAATATATCTGAAGTTTATTAGTTGTGATAATAGTTTAAGTAACTTAGTAATTTTCTGATTCCAGACTTCTGGCTGTTTGAGAAAGGCTAGCTTCTTAATCCTTAGGACACAGGCCACAGTCCTTTGGACATGTGCTGCAGTTCTCAACATAGCCGGTGCACTTGCCATCGCCACATACATCCCTTCTGTACGCGCTGTCGGTGCCAAAGCACTTCTCGATAGAAACTATGGTATATCGGCGCTTGTGGATTTCAGCCACTATTCTAGGCAGAGCAGATACAGAGCTCTTGTAGGTCTCATGTTGTGTGATAACATATGGTGTGACCATAGGATCGGCTTTAAGCCCTTGTATAGCGTTTGTGATTATGCGGCTGGGTTCAGTGATACCAAAGACGGTGTCCTCGGTGTCCAGGGATGTGAAGATGCTCTTGTATCCCATGGATTCCAGAAGGGCCATTGTGCGCTGGTTGGAGTCGGAGTAGGGGTTGCGCATGAAGATGGGGCGGACTCCAATGATCTTGTGGATGGCATCGTCGGTTTTAGACATTTCTTCACGCAGCTGGTCGTCGGTCAGTTTAGTAATGAAGGGGTGAGAGTAGGTGTGGGATGCGATGGTGTGGCCAGATGCATGATATTTCTTGAGGTATCGCTGATAAGTTACATTTTGGAGTTTGCTGCCAATGACAAACATTGTTAATTTGACGTTGAGTTGTTTGGCGATGGCAAGCAGCTGGTTTGCGAACTGATCAGGTCCATCATCAAAAGTCAAAGTAACGTGCCCAGGGATATTGCACTTGTCAAGGTATTGCAGCTGACATACACCACAGTCGCTGGGGCAGCTGTTGCAGGTTTCAGAGCGGGCATCGCAGAAGCCATCACCGCATCCTTTGACGGGTTCAAGTTGCAAAGTCGTAGTACCATTGTTGCATCCAGATTGACAGCCATTGTCCACGGAGCAGTACACGGGAGAGCTACCACAGTAGCCATACCTTGAGCAGCAGCCACCATAAGGCCCCTGGGGATTGCACATCAACCCATTGTTTTCATTACCGCAGCGGTTCTCGTCAGTGTACTGAGTAGCAAAAGCTCCCAAAAAGAACAAAGGGACAAAAGAATACATTTTCCAATCAACATGAGACTTGCATGGGTATTTATACTTGGTATCCGAAACCAATAATTTAATGCAATTTTCTCCACATCAATTAGTCGTGGTATCTGCATAATAGCATGTGTAATTCGGAATGCTCAATCTTAAATTCAATCATGACAATGGTTAGTTTAAATTCGTATTGTAGCGGGTTAAATCAGATCTCATCCGTTGGGCAAGCTTTGTTGGAAGGGTGCTCATGTCGATTTGTGGAGTCAATGCAACTCAAATGGAAGAAAACTGAATGATATGCTTGTTTTATGGAGTGCACAGATTAGAAATAAGGAATGACAGTATCTAAAAGTGGGGGTTATCAATTAATCCAAACCCCATACTCGCCTTCATCTCCACTTCAGCAGTGGAGCCCCATTACCATGTGCTAAGTACATCGTAGTGCTAATAGGTCTTCGTAAAGGAAATAAAAGGTTTGTAGTTAATGTCTATATGCCTGAACCTCGAGCATGGGGTGCAATATGTTAATTCGAAAACGCCAGAGCGAAAGACGCCATCTAGAAATTTTATCAAAATGGCGTCGTGATTTACATCAGTGAAACTAAAAAAAACTTAATAAAAATTATTAAATATTTATTTTTTACATATCGGTTTCTAATACAGCATCTCGAAAAACTGCATCACAGAAACGCTATCTCAAATCAAAATAAAAAGAGTGTTATCCAAATAAGATTTTTTAATTATAAAAACACTTAATAAATATCCTAAAATACACCATCATAAAAAACTGCACCACAAAAACGCTATCTCAAATCAAAATAAAAAGTCTGTTATCAAAATAAGATTACCAAAACTTTGCAAATTCAACTGCAAAACTACCCAGCTTTAAGTGTTGCCGCACCGCCTTCTACAATTAAAAAGTGCCGCCACGTCATCTTTAACAAATCAAAAGCACTGCAGCGCCAACTTGGAATAGTCTTGGGCGCCGCCTTGCAAACATCTTTTATGCCGCAGCGGCGCCTTACTTTTATATTTAGTGCCGCAGCAGCGCAAGATTTGAATCCCCAACATAAAAACTCCACTAATCAACAATATTTCCATAAGCACTAAATTTAGAAGATAATTACAACAATTAAAAACTTAATATTATATAAAATAAGAACCAAAAAATAATAGAAACAATAAAATAGAGGATAGGCAAAGCAAGTTTATTGCAATAAAAGGCAGGCAATGTGGGATTAGTCCCTTGTGTTGTGGGCGCCTCCACGCTGCTGAGAAGAAGACGTGGCAGGAGGAGAGAACTGATGGTTGGCGGGGCGGGGATGCTTGGTGGTGCGCTGGATGGTAATCAGTGGGCGCTCATGGGTGGGCATCATGTAGCGGTTGTTGTCCAGGCGCTGGCGCACGTGAGCCAGGATCACCAGCATTTGGGACCAGGCCAACTGGGAGTTGCGTGACATAGAAGACCAGTTGCACAGGGAAAGGCAGATCTGAATGACTGGCACCAAACAGCCCCAGCCATCACAAGCAGAGAATGCAGCACCTATGGTGAAGCAGTCCATCAACGCATCTTCCATGTAGGAATATGATAGGGGTAGGGGCGCGGAGTTGGTAAGCCAGGGAGCGGTAATGCTCCAAGCAACCAGCATACCCGGGCTGGCCAGGCTGGCAACTTTTGGGAGGATACCACATAAAGTGGCAAGTTGTGGTAGCCAAATGAAGGTAGAGGGAAGCATTGCCAGTGGTAATGGCTTGAAGATACACCTTGAACGTGGCGGAGAAGCGACAGTTAGTGTTGGCTTGGATGAGCAAGTCCAAGGTCTGATGGAAGCTGGGATCTGGGATCTGCTGCAAGCTCAAGAGCCCAAACCCAAGCCACCTTGTCAATATACTCATTGCGGACAGCAATGGTATGCGCATGTTGCGCGGAAATCTCACTGGGGGCCAGGGTAGCTGACTGCAGCCCTAGACGCACCTCAGCGGCCAAACGGGAGGCATCATACCAGCTGTGGTATAACTCCCCTGCCTGAATTGGGGTCATTGCATCCTCGTCAGAGTGTAGTGCCTGTACAAAGCTGTACATTGTCTCCTCATGGTGGCAGATCCCAAACTTGCTAAGGAGGTTGGGGTAGTCCAACACCACAAGGTAGGAGTTGCGGCAGGCGCAGAGCATTGAAGATGGGGTAGGGGGAGGCGCGCCAGTGGAAGGAAGGCATTGAGGAAATGGGTGCTGAGCACCAGAAGGATTACCGCTGGGGGCGCACTGCTGACAGGAAGAGGCTCCTCAAACATGGAGTCCTCATCAGGGAAATCCCTGGCACTAGAGTTTGGCGCAGTACTATTCTCAGAGGCCGCCACGGTGGTTGCGCAGTCCTATTCGCAAAACTGGGAGTCACTGGCCCAAAGTCAATTCAAGTAAGCAATACAAACTGAGCGCGGCATTTTTCAAAAAGTGTGCTGCTCCGCTTTGTCCATTGAAGCCATCATTTTGTTGTAGGCTTGGAGCATGTTGGTGTTGCTGTTGTTGTTGGTGTTAGGATTCATCTGATGAAGAAAGAAAGTAGTGTTTGGTCAAATGGGGGGGGATATGTTGGAAATTTTGACCAAGCAATGATGCCAATTATGACAGAGCCCACAGATTAGGATTACAGCAGCCAACTCCATAAATTAGCAGTATAAAATCAATGATGCCAATTATGACAGAGCTCACGGAATAGAATTACTGCAACCTCATTGTCATAAATTTATAATATAAAATTTATATATATATTCAATTAGCAGTAGATTTTGGATCATTACTGCAGAATATTCAATGACATGCGCTGCCGCGCCGTCTCTATCATACATAAAGCGCCACCACGCCACCCAAAAAAGCTCCAGGCGCTGCCTTGCAAATATTTTGGATGCCATGGCGCCACTCTACTTTTACATCAAGCGCCGCCACGGCGCTATTTTTGAATCCCCAAAATGGTTATCTAATTATTAATCATATTTCTAAGCACTAGTCTCAATAGGATAATTGAAAAAAAGATATTTTGGATTGGAGTAGATTTATAAGTGTAAAGACAAAATCCAACCTACTGAAAAGCGGCGCCTAGAATTTTAATTATTTGGCGCTGCAGCGCCTGAGATAATTTTCAGTTGGCACTGCAGTGCCTAAGCTTTAATTAAAATGGCGCAGCGGCGTGTTCTTTGATTTTTTTGTCATTATATATTACTTTTATGTGATTAATCCAAGCCTTTTGCTTATTAATTGGGAATAAAATATGGTATTAATTTCAGACCTACATAATAAATTAACCCATATTAGCGCCACTTTGATAGTACTACCCCTCTGCAACACAGTCATTCAAAAATCCACATTTAATATGCTAGCCTTTTTCCTTATCATAGTGTGAACTTTGCTATTTGGGTTTCAATAATACAATGTTTTACTAGTGATTTTATTTAGTAATGAGGGTATTTCTGTTGTGCAAAATGTACCCATTACAAAATCTACTAAGCAACTAAGCGTCAAATAGGAGTGGCACCCACCAATGTGGCACTAAGAATTAACCTGTTTTAGCATGTGGTGTCATAGGACGCTATAAAGAGCACACCATCACAAATTGACTGTTTCCACTTTTACAAAGTACAGTTCAGCGCCAAATCTCAATTAAATAAAAAATGTAAGAAACCATCTGAAACTTTGCATTTATGTATTTTTTATCTCATCTAAACAACTGGGTACTTTTTAACCCTAATTGTATAAGCTAGTTTTAAAAATACTCAAGTTTTACTCTTTGGTCCAGTTGAGGTAGCTCCACCAGAAGTTGGTTAATTTAATATAAAAAATGATCAAAAACACTATATTTTTGAGCTACAGCATCTCAATTACGTCATCTTGAAAACATCATTTCACTTGCAAGTTTTCAGTCAAAACTCACAGTTTTGCATACTTGCGCTACTAATAAAATTTTAATTTTTACAGAATAAAAAACATAATAATTTTGATGATATATAATTTGAGAGTTTCTCTAAAATTCCATGTAAAAATATTGAATACTTTGTATATTTAACACATTATCATTTTTCTCTTTAAAAATTGTCCCCCAAAATTGAACTTTTCTGACACAAATTTGCTCTTAGATGCCTCCCAAGCCTACCACCAACACTATCCCAAGGCTCTCAAGAGAACGGCTGCTCCTGCTCAGGCAAGAAAGACCAAGGCTACCCTCTCCAAGCAGACTCCTAAAGAAAAAAAGCCTGCCAAGACTCCCATACCTTCCCCTGAGCCTGAGGCTGATAGCCCCACCCCTCCCCACTCTCCCTTTGTCTACTCCCCTCTGATCTTCAGGAGGAGCACGTTCACTCCAATGATGACGATGAGAATGAAAGAGTCTCCAAAAGCAACTCTGGTGACCATGGTTTCATAGCCTCAGAGGAGGAGCCTATTCTAGAGTGGGACCTACATGCAGTTGCCAATATTTGCAATGTCAACGGGCAATTTATAGTTCCAGCTGTTTTTCCTGTTTTGTTTCCCATTATGACCAAGAAGGGGGTGCTGGCTTTGTCAAGGACGGCTTCCTTGTCATATGCAATGACCAGAAAAAAATATGGCAAACCATCACTACAAATGTGATAGTCCAGGTTGCCCCAAGCAATTAACTACAATTGGGTTTACCCAAGTCAAGGAGCTCACCATTGAGCATGACTGTTTGGGCTCTGATATGATTCTTTACTATCTTATGCGCTGGTACCTTTTCCAAGCCATTCCTTTCAACAAGGACTTGACTTCAACTGAGCTGGTAACTCATGCTCTCCTTTACCTGAATAAGGATTAGAGAGAGGAGGTTGGATAAAAGACCAGACTCCAATGGTATGTGACTGATCAACGGTCAATTGATGCCAATATTGGCGTCAGCACTAGAAGTATTGATGAGCTTGTACTTTTGGAAGTCCAGAAGACTACCATGCTTGGAAAGCCCTTTTGCTACACAACAACGGGCAAGGTTCACCAAACCGTATTTTGTGCATTTCAACACAAGAGGATCTTGTACGCCTTTTAAAGTGCAATACCTGGTTTGCCAATGGGACTTTTGCCTCTTGTCCTAAGCTATTTTATCAGCTTTGGGCCATCCATGGTCAGGTCAATGAACATACAATCCCCTTTGTCTTCTTCTTTCTCCCTAATAAAAGGGAAGATACTTACATCCATGCCTTGAATATACTCAAGCAAAAACTGGATGCCATCTTGCCTATGCTTGAAGAAGAGCCAACTGAGAAAAGGGGCTGCAAGAAGAAGAAGGTCAGCCCAGAGGCTACCCAAGAGCAACAGGCCATAACCAAAAAGGCGCCTGAGTCTCTTCCTTACCATACCATGTTAATGGTTGACTTTGAGGCTGCACAGGCCAACACTTTTATCAAGGTATTTATGAGCAGGCCCCAAGGCTGCTTCTTTCACTACCGCCAGGCTCTGCACAAGAACCTGATGAAAAACCCAGCCCTCAATAAGCTGGTATACAAAGATGGTACAAAGGAGGCCAGAAAGATATTCAATTGCTTTGCTGCTCTGGCCATGGTCAGAAAGGAAGAGGTTAACCTTTTTTACGACAAGCTTCTCAACAATGATTACATTCTTGGGAACCAAGAAGCCTTTGCTCCTTTTGTACAGTATTTTGAGCACCAGTGGGTAGGTGTATTCCAGGGACATTGCCGCATCCGCAAGGGCAGCAACTTGATTAACTGGAACTTCTATAAGCAGGTCAAAGACGGCGTAACTAAGACCACCTCCTCACTTGAAGGTTGGCATAACCAATTTTCCCGCCTGGTTAAGGCAAAAAAGCCTATGTTCAATATGATCATCAATAAGCTTAAGGTTCAGCATGCGCACGGGGATCAGCTATATTCCCAGGCCATCAAAGGCAAAGCTTTTATAGCCAAGCATGCTGGCCAGCAGGTCAAGTTTGCAAGTGTTACAAAAGCGGCTTTGGCCTATTACACTAGAGAGGACTGCCTTACCCATCTCAAAGACATTGCCATGACCCTTGGATCCAATTTATGATTCACTTTTTTTAACAATAAACTTATTTCTTTCAAATATTTGATATTAAATTTTAATAAGTATATACATGTTTAATATAGTGTTAAAATTTAATACAAAAATAGCACCGTTTTAGGATGTGTTGACTTTGAAGCTTTGCACACTATAGTTAGTATTAGCTGACCCCATATTTTTATTGCATATTTAAGATCCTTGGATGATTTTGAGTCTAGCCAAATGTTTTTTTTATAGTTTTTAAAATGGTTTTTGGGCTTT
Organism: Entomophthora muscae; assembly: GCA_014839935.2. Classification (NCBI taxonomy): domain Eukaryota; kingdom Fungi; phylum Entomophthoromycota; class Entomophthoromycetes; order Entomophthorales; family Entomophthoraceae; genus Entomophthora; species Entomophthora muscae. The sequence continues at coordinate 49,701 of QTSX02000298.1, read as the reverse complement.
TATTAATATTTTAAGTTATCTGGCGCAGTTTAGCCATAAATCTGAGATGGCGTTTTTAAGATGGTGTCTTTCTAGATGGTGTTTTTGGACACATTTTTGAGATGGCGTCTTTCTAGATGGTGTTTTTAAGATGGCGTCATTCAAATTGACGTATTGCACTAAGCATGGCTATCTTACCATCCTCCGCCAAAATGCAACAATCATCATCTTTACAAAATCCACAAAAATGCCCAGTTACCACCTTTGTACCACCATCACATCAAACTAAAATATCTTAGAACCCCATCTCAAACCCACACTGTCAAATATACCACTGACGTTAAAAGAGGAACCTACTGATTAAATCAAACACTTTAGCTATGTTAAAACCCCACCCATATAAATATAAAATTTTTTACCACCTACTACCCAGCACATTTTAAATAAAAACAAGCAACCCCATCTCCTATCAAAAATCACACCCAATGGCTTGCCACCTCCAACTGTTGAAAAAAATAAGAATCACCTATAAAGAACACCCAAGCAAACAGTTGAGCTTATAAGCAACTGCCTCTTATTAACCCCCAAACCTCATACATCTGATATCTCCCCAACCACTCTATAAAATCCTTCCTTATTATAGCCTCTATACACATATAATATACTTGATCCTTCTCAGGTCCATGCTGGATTTTCTTAAAGGAGAAATCTTATCATCCATGTCTCCCAATACCTTCCCGCCCTGGTTTTGATTTCTTAGGAGCCACAGGCAGCTCATCAAAGTATATCCTATCAACCCTAACCAGCTAGAAAAAATAGGTTATATAATCCTACATGTATTACACTAGAAGGTTGGGCATTATCTGGTTAGGGCAAGGAGCCATCTTGTATATCTGGAAGTCATTCAGAGCTGCTGGGATGGGAAATATGGTTGAAATCTATCTGAAAACCCTGCCACAAGTGTTGACTCTTTCCAATCAGGTGGTGAGATAGATCAGGGTATCACTCACCAAAGTTTAAGCTGCCAGGGAAGAGACCTAACAAAAGGACATCAGGGGTGGCCAAATATTGATGGGTGAGGGGCTGAGTAGCATTGGATCCTGGAAGTACATGTCTTTGGGCCCTTCTGGCACAGGACCAAACTGAGTGTACAGCTGCTGGTTGCCCCTAATCCCAAGTTAAGCTTCCAGGACAGCTGTGAAGATGAGTTTATTTATCTTCAACTTGGGAAGGGTTATCTTGGTTCTGAAGGGCTTATATTTGGCTAACGTGTTTTTTAAAGACAGTTCTTAATATGATAATATTGCAAAGGATATTCACTCAATGATAGCACTCCTATCATGTAGTGGCTTGGTTCATTCTATATTTTTCAAGGAGGAAGGTGATAAAAAATACTGGGATAGTTGCCTTAGGATCCAGGTAATTCTGGGCCATTGAATCTTAGAGTCTGTTCTATTGATTGGTGAGGTGGGAAATTAGATCTATGTTTGGGGTGGCCAATCAACACCAAGGCTTTTAAATCTGGATCATTATCTCTTGACTGGGAGTCCATTTTTAATAACTTCTCATTACTGGATGTGCCCTTGATTTGTGATGCATGTTCAGTTCCTGAAGTTTGAACCTTGGGCCCTGGGTCAGGCTCTTTAGTTATACCAGCTTACTTCTAAGGTTTTGATCATTGATTAATATACCTTGGGTCCCAATCATTAATGATCCAAAGTGGCAGTGGCCACAGGGGCCTGCAGGAAAAGGGGTGCCAGGCTGAGCTGACAGGAGCAGGTGGTGCCTGGCTGGGCTGTGTTCAGGAGGGTGGCTGATGTGTGCTCTGGTGGTTGACTGGATGAGGGCTAAGAAGGTGAAACACACTGTAATTTTGCTGTATTTAATAGATTTTTTTATTTTTTATTTGAACTTGATCTCTCCATTCTATTTTTAACAACAGTTCCCTTAATTAAGGGGGGCTGCTGCTGCCTTTCCAGTGGTGAGGACATACTGTTATGGGTAAAGCTTAATGTAAACCCCAGTTATTGTTTTCTTTTGAGTTGAGTGCTGCAGTTTGGTGTTTAGAACCCATTTTTTCTAATATCAGGAATATTCCTGGCACTATTAGGCCAAATTTAGGATTGATCCCCTCATCCAGAAGAGAATCTTCATGATTCCAAGAAGACCTCTTATCTTCAGGTCTCTATACATCCCCACAAATTTCCCTGCCCACCTTTCCTAAAAGTTACTGACCACCCCAGCCATCACTTCCCGGTTGATCAGAATTAATCCATTGATACCTAGGAGCTTCACAGAGCTCGTGGAATAATCATTTTCTAGAAACCATCTCCACAGGTATCATGCCATTATCTTTTTGGTGAATCATGAGGGATATTCCCCTTTTTTTGTAAAGCTCTTATCCACCTCTAAGTTTTACAGCCCATCTAACTAAAAATAAAACACCACCCCTGTTTCCCACCTGCATCCTTCTTTATATGTCATTGGATTTATAGCCTCAACGTTAAGAGGGGCTAGCTTAGAATGATTGAGCCTTGCTGAACCAACAGGTTCTTGAGGGCTTTCCTGGGCCTTTCATGCTAATAGGAGCACCCAAAAGTGCTGGTGGCAGAAAAAAAGGGGTCAACTTTCCCCTCAAGGCCTCCCCCTTGCAACTGCCTAGAAGTACAGGACTCAGGGTAAACATGGGGCCCTGAAAAGGGCTTAACTGAGTCCTAGGGACCAATATGGGGTTTTGAACCCCTCTAGAAATAGAAAAATACAACAAAGCAGAAAAATTGTCTGCCTAATAGGCCCAACCCAGCAGCTGTAATAGCTGCTGTAGACAGGCCTGTTGGGCCAAATTTGATAAGTAGATTGGACCATCATAAGGGACAACACCAGAGGCTGGGCCAAATTTGGTCAGCTTCCCCCAGGCCAGGGAGCCTTTCCCAACTGGGAAGATGTCCCCCAATGCCCTCTAAAAAATGAGAGAAATTGGTTCTCATCCCAATCAACTCTTTTCAGAAGGCCTGGACCTGCCCAACCTGGAAGATGAATCAATATCTTGCCCATATAAGACTTCCTTGTCTAATCTCACCTCAGACAGGCCTGAGGAAGCTGTAGGTCCAGTTTCAGAGTATATCCCCCTACTTTCCAAAACTAATTGGGGTATCATCTTCTAATAAAGATTGCTATGAACCTTTGGTTCAGCCATGTAATTCCCTGGTTCAAGTATCAATACTCCAGCTTAGATTTCACTTCCAACCCCAGATCCTAGAGGGGTCCACCCCAATGACAGCCACTGACAATATAACCACAAAAACTGGCGCCAGCTCTCTCTTAATATTGAGCTCCCATTGCCTGGTATTCCCTTTGATGGGGTTGAAGGACCCCACTACTCAGCTATATGTAATGGCCAGCAGTATTATCCATAGCCTGCCCTAATAGATAGCAATACCGATCCAGAATGGTTTATGCTGGCCTCTCCCCAACTCTTCTCTGGCTCCTCCTCCCTGCATGTAGGTGGCAAGCACTGCTGCTACTTAAATTTTGTCCCCTGGATACCTAAGCCTATCCTACTTGTGTAAGGTTGTAAGCTATGGGGAAATGGTGTATACCCTGGCTTTCAATATCAGAATTTCAACATAGTTAGGATATAAATAAGTAGTAAGGGTTGAAGGGGTACCTGGATCAAGGCTCCCAATCATTTGTAAGAAGTGATGTAAGGGCCAGATTGATTGAGTACCCCTAAGAATATGAAATGGAGCCCAGCTTCAATTATGGAGAACAGGTTGAAAATCCAGCCCCTAAGTCTGGGGACTTTTTGTTGTTGAAAGGAGGATCAAAACTGTTGACAGCCAAGGTTTGCCTCCTGTTATAAAGACAACTTAAATGGGGAAATGAAGTTGGAAGGGGTCACAATGCTAATAACAAGGTTTGCAAAGGGGTAGATATAAAAGCAGCAAGCTATACAGCCTAGCAAGCAAATTTGAAGGTGCAAGTCAACCCATCTCAACTTGAAGCTGAGGGATAAAGCTCAAGCTATTTAATCCGCTTAAGTTATTGAGGTGGATTCAAGGAATAGAAGGATAATCATAATTGGTTAAGCCACATCCCAAACCAGAGTCCTGCTGGACCCCCACAGGGGAAGCAGGCCGGGCCTGAAAAGCCATGTAAACTTTTGGTGCAATCCTGCCAATTTAATTCACTACAGTAGCCAGGAGACGCCAAGTTCCAGTATGTGGTATGACCTGATTGGCCAGCCCCAATACTGTAATGTAGACAAACCCCAACTAGTGAAGACTTGGATAGGAGGCATTTTGGGCAAGGGGGAGTGGAAGGGATCTTTTTCATGGTAGGCGGTGTGATGATCCACATGGAAGCAGTTTTGCAGGTGAGGGTTGATTTGGCTTCAAATAAAGACGCTATGCTGAAGATTGACAATGGGTTGTTGGTTTGTTACAGGTAGAGGCCTAGTAGGGAATAATGGCTACTAGGGAAGGTAACCCTGGCTAGTAGGTGGAAAAGACTACTAGAGGCAAATGCTATCCCCACTCTGCAGGAGATATTGGCTGCTGTGGGCTAGAGGTGTTCACCCAGAAGGGAAATGTGTCTTCTAGGGGTGAGGAATGAGATAGCTCAGCAGGGAAATTTAGCTCTTGGGGTGGGGAGTGATCTGTCCTGATGGATAGTGTGTGCTACTGAGGCTGGAGATTGTTTAAGACCCTGGCAGTTAACGCAGGCTGCCAGGGGGCAACTGTGGTAAGTTCAACTCCCTGATACTTGACTCCATGGTGCTTGACACTATAGTAAAGTGAGAATTCAGCTTTTTCTCTGATCAACAACTCAAAATTGACACATTTTTAATTAACAGATCTTGATGTACTGAAAGCTTTTAATATAAAAAATAAGCTATACAACTATATTATACTAAAGTAACCCCAGAGAGCTCAAAAAATTAATAAAAAGTGTAACTTATAAAATGTGGATAAGGAGAAATAAGCAACAATTTCTCATTTTACTATGTAATCTACACCCTTCATATAAAAATATTTCTTATTACCATAAAAATTGAAATTACAATGAAAAAAAAATAAACATAAACACAACAATATACTTCATTCAAAATATGAAGAAATATTAATATTTATTTAATATAGTTCATATAAGCACAACTGTGAATATCATATGTTTTATTTGGAAGTTAACAAAAATTAAGATATTTCACTCACTTTCAACTATAACTATTCATCTCAAACTTACCATGTATTCATAAAATAATCAGTGCTATCTAATTAAATCAAAAAATATAAAAATATAAAATGAAAACTAATCATCAAAACTAAAAAGTAAAAATTAAAGCTAAAACGTTAAAAGTTAAAATTAAAATCATATAAGCAAGTGAGCAAGTTTATTCTTCACCCTTCTTCCCCTTCTTCATTTTAGCCCCTTCCAGGAGGGCAGTTTCGATGAGCTCAGACTGCTGCTTGATCTCTGAGGCCTTGTATTTATGCTTGGCTGCATTTTGAATGGCCTTGGTGAATAGGGTGGAGCAGGTTGTAGGCTTAGTGAGGGGGTGCGGTTGGCGAGATCTCTGAGCTTGGAGATGGTTTTCTCTTGCTCATCCTGCAGGAGGGAGAAGAATTTATTGAACTTTTGATGAAGCCCAAAGTTGGCCTTAAGATGCTTGTGATAAGCCTCTATTGCTAAGGTGGTCTTGAGCTCCCCGTTTATGGCTGCCTGGTAAACATTCCAACTGGCCTTGGCGCGGGCCTTACCTCGCCTCTACAAGACAACCTTCCTAATCTACTGGGGATTAAAATACTCCAGGAAAGGCTTGAGCTCCAAGTGCTTTACTATGTAAGGATCCTTTGAGAGAACCTTGAACCCCTGCACAGTGTTCTCTGGCTTTAAAAAAGCCAAGGCACTAAATTGTGCAAGCACAAATTTACAGGTGTCCAAAGTGTCCCTCTGGCTCAACCTCCTAAGCTCAGCATGGGCCTGCACATTCCAGGCAACTGCTTGGTGGAAGTGTAAGTGGCACCCCTGCATTTCCCCATTGAACAGATACTCAAATGCATTGAATTGAGCAGGCTCAAAGTTCATGATGCAAATGTGAGGCCCCAGAGCTCTCAGCCTTACCTTTTCCTCCAAGTCCAGGGTGACCTGGTCCTTGTCAGCAGCAGGAGGGTTTACGCGGATGTGGGGGGTCTTCTTGGCATCATCATTGTTGTTAGAGAGAAGGAGGAAAAGTTCTTGGCAAAGGATGGATAAAGCATGGGTGTAGATGGCCTTGGTGGCCCCAGGGAGAAGGAACAAAGCAAGTGGAATCACCCGAATGTCAATCTGGGCATGGATCATCCAGAGCTGTTTGAACATCTGGGGGCAAGTGGAAAAAGTACCATCAACTAGCCAGGTTGAAGCCCTTTTTAACTCCAGCAGTTTTTGCTGATTGGCATAGCAGATTACGCGGTCATTGCTGCCAGGGCCATTGTTGTGAAGGAGGAAGTGCTCCCCACTCAGAAGCTGCTTGAGCTTGTGGGTGAGCGTAAGCTCTGATAATACGTCTGAGGCCTTGGGGGAGGGGGATTGGCGGCAATCTACTTATTGCTGATAAATTTGACCAACTGCTCTTGAGTTGGCACCAACTTGAGATTTTTGGGCTTTAAATGCTGCAGGGCCTTTATGGCCAGATCAGATGCCCAGAGGTGAGAGGAGGTGGGGATTACTTGAACTAGATACCACTTTAGTATCCTTGTGATCAGGTGATTGGGGGGCTCATAAGTGTGCTCCCCCTTCTTGGCAGTTACCTGCTCCCAATCCTCAGTTTTCAGCCGGGCCCCACAAATCTTATCCTCACATAAAAAATGCTTTCTCTTGGTGGCGTGCTTTTGATTATTACAGTTGAAAATGTAATTATCTGTGACGTAGCCAGGGCTGCCCTTTACTGACATATGGGGAAAAATGGGGAAAGCGCTTGGGGACTTTGAACTCTCTGTCCACACTGCAGATATTGTGGATGGCCAGTGGATCCCAAGCCACGTGACCAGAAGCTTTGAACTTCTTGGAATATTCCTCAGGCTCATCCTGGGGGTCAGATGAGAGAGGGGAAAAAGCCATCAGGAGGAGGAGGGGATGGTTCTTTGAGGCCTGCTTGGATGCCTCCTTTTTCTTACCAGAAGAAGAGGTGAGCTCCTTGTCAGCCTTTGAATTCTTGGTACATCACTCCTTGGTGGGTTTGGAGTTGGCCTCTGACTCGTAAAAAGAGTGGTCAGTGAGGGAGCCATCACTTTTATTTGAGGAATTGGAGGAGGAAGTTGAAGATGAGGGTGGAGGGGGGAGGAGGGAGAGGAGATGGGGTGGGGGAGATAGAGTTGAAGACTTTGTCTTTGCAGGCTTCTTGACATGCTTGGGGGTGGTGGCTGGTTCCTTGGAGGTCATGGAGACTTGGCGCTTGGCGCTTGGTAGGCTTGTTATATTTAGATGATCTTGGCTAAAGGAAAGTTTATTTTGTAAATAAAACAATATGCAAGATAAAAAACACAAAGGTAAAGCAAAGTAAAAGGTAAATAAAAAGTATGCAAATAAAGCTTTATTTATCAAGAAAAAAACATAAAGTAAATAGAAGCAAAATAGAAACTCAAAGTATAGATATAAAGGTTAAAACATAGAAAATAAGTGAATTTATGATGAAGCATCAAAAATGTTAGGTTCAACATAACATCTTAGTGCTAAATCAATGTAAAAGTACAATTGAAAATAAAAAATATATGAAAATTATATGGAGAGCAGCAGAAAAAGTAGTAGATTATAATTGCAAAAAAATAAAAAATTATTATGTGGAATTTTTTTATTGGGAGTTGAAAAATCAAAACATAGTAAAGTGTCAAGTTTGGCACTGCCAATCAGCTGAAAAAAGCTGGATTCTCACTGTTGAGTATGCCAAAGTTGAGCATGAAAATCAAATTTACTATGTTTTTTACATATAAAACTTGCTTAAATTTAAAACAGTTTCTAAAGTTAACCCAAAAGCAAGGCAGTGTCATATGCTCAAAAATAAAAAATAAGTTAAAAAAGTAAATAGGTAGGAAGGTGTTTATCAGTGTTTAATTTATGCTGTGAGGAGCTGGGAGTGACTTATTTACCATAGTGTTGATTAAAACGTTAAGAAGCTCTCTGTACTAATCCCCAAGTTAAAGTGTTGAGTGGATGAGTGTCAAGTGGCGCTCATAGTGCGTCACATATTAATTTGACCTTAATTCCGAGCCTTTGATTAGTTAAATCCAAAACCAATTGTGTGGCAAGTGGATAGAGTCAAACAGAGGGGGGTTGAGTTTCTGTTTTTTAAAAGTACATATGAAATTTCTTAATAAATTGGGCTTAATTTATGTGGCACCACTTAATCCACAAACCCAGGAATGACATGCTGTAAATTCAGAACCTAAAGGTTAAAATGCAGGATTGTCAAATTATTTTGCATGAACTCACTAACTTAATGGAGTGATTTTCATCCCAGAACAACTTACTTTTCTATATAAAAGGATGAAAAATATTCCAGTAAGTTGGTGAGTTTACGCAAAAGAATTTGACAATCCCACATTTTTCCCAACAGGTTCTGAATCTACAGTAATATGAAACAATGGGTATATTTGATCAATGTATTACCACTAAATCCAGTATAGTGGTGCTTGGGAGCCTAATTGATGACTATAGACACTAATAATAAAAATATAATAGTAAATAACAAATTTTATTTAAGTGCATAATTATTTTATTAATAAAATTAAAATTTGACTTAAAAAGTGTTGAACACAGGTTTTTTCATTTCTATTAGTAAATTTACTTATAGATTGCCCCTTAAATTGGTATTTTAGCTAACTGAAATATTAAATGGAGTCAAGGTCAAGTAAATTTAACCTTGGTTTTTGGTTTTGAACCCCTAAATTGCTAGTAAAAATTTGCTTAAATCAAAAATAAAGCCAAAAATACTAATGGATTCACATATGCAGCACTTGACTCCCTGGTACTTAACAAAGTGTCAAGTACCAGGGAGTCAAACTTACCACAGTTGCCCTGCCAGGATAAGAAAGTGTTCCAGCATGGTAGATAACTTGGCTACCGTTGCTGTAAGTTTTAGACACCTGGGAGGTAGCACGGGCTACCAGGGAGGAGAAGAGCTTTGAGGGCTCTAAATACCCTGATACGCTTACAGGCAGTATGTGAGCAAGCACTTTACCTAATAGACTGGAAAGGTGTCCTTGTCTATGTCCCTATGGGAGCTTTGGAGAGATCCCAAAGTAAGCATTGGAGGTTATGGATATGCTCAGGGGTGTCACCAAGGTGGTTGCTCGGAGAAGCAGCTGCAGAACTTGGTGTGATCAGGCCTCTGGGAACTAAAGCTGATTACTTTGCAACTGAAAGCTCAGACTTAATCACCTGGGTGAGTAAAGACAACTTCATAGGCTTTATTGATCTATGGTTGGATGGCCTAAGTAGTTCCCACTTGTGAGGGCCCAGTCAAATGCCAATAACAATGTAGACTTATGCCTAGGCCTACATGTTTTGGTAACAGCAACTGAGATTTAGGACTTATGTGGTTCATAGTGTAGGATTAGCAATAAAGACCAGTAAGAAGGACTGTATAATCACAGTGAAGACTAGTCAAGGGATTGTTGGTTCATGATGAAGTTTGGAAACATGAAGGAATAACCAAAATTCTAGAAGATCATGATGCAGGAGTAGCTGATCATGATGAAGGAATGGCCAAAGAACCAAAAGATTAGGATGCAGGAGTAGCTGAAGGTCTGATTTAAGCTGTTTGGTGACTGAAATGAGCTGTTTGGAGACTGAAATAGGCTTTTTGATGACTGAATGAACTGATTGATGGCTAGGATGAAGAACTAGACAATGTGGTTGAAGAAATGGCTGAAGGACCAGAAGATGATAGTGAAGGACTAGCTATGGAACTGGAAGATGGCTTAGAAGGACTAGCTAGGTTGGATGCAGAAGCTAGAATTCAGGTTTTGGTTTCTTAAGAGAGGAAATATTAAGAAAAGAAGCAGTTAAAAAATGATTTAATGATGCCTAGATATGATATAAAAGAGTTATATAATATGGGTGAAAAGAAAGAGGAAAAGAAATAATTTACAGGAATTAAACTGTATTTTATTAAGGAGCTGATTGAGTAGGAAGAAGCCAGAAAGAGGCCAGAAACAGACTGGAGAAACTGTGTAAGCAAATAAGCAATTTTTGCCAATAACAACTAGGAGAGGCAAAAGACAAGCAACAGGCAATTTTGAAGCTGTTAAATGTTGAAGAAAATTCAGAGGAAATAGGGTAAACATTGAGAAAGCAAGGTTTTGAAAATCCCCTATGTAAAACATAGGCAAAAGTGCTCAAAATTTGCTGGAGAAAAATGACAGAAATTATGGCAAACCCGTTCAAAACACAGAGCAGTTGTTTATCTAGAGCAAGATAGCTTCAGGTTTGAACCATAGTCAAGAGCAAGTAATTTGGGTAAAATTTTTGGCAAAACTGTTGAATCAAGGCGTTTGATTGGCTGCAAGTTGGAGTTTATTTGATCAGTGTTTTGAGGACTTAAACTTAAAAGTTAAAGCCTAAAAAATGAGGTGCAGAAGCAGAAAATTCTGGGCTTTCATTGGATAAAGTAAGTAATGAGGCTTAATATATTATAAAGAGAGAAAAACTGGATAGTTTAAGCTTTAAAAAACAGAGTTCTGAGAGAGAATTGGGTCTGAAACAAGGAGCTATAAAAGGGGGAGCTATCTAAGACTCTTCAGGGACTGGATCAAGTGGATTACAAAGGCCACAAGGACTACATAAGGAGCTGAAGACCAAGCTAAATGTGTAGAAGCCCAAGATAAAGCAGCTAGAGCTAGAGAAAAAAGGAACCAGAGCGGGAGCGGGGCACAGGAGCTCAAGAACAAAGCACAGGAGCCCAAGACAAAGATGCAGGAGCCCAAGACCAAGTACAAGGAGTCCAAGAGATTGTTGGGGGACTACAAGTATTGGCAAACCCATATTGTTTCCCATACCCAGGCAATATATCAGAAGGTTTCTAAGGGGATCTTCCTTCTGACTGTGAATAAAAGCCTATTACAACCCCTGCCCAAATATTCCATTAATCAAAATACAAGACCTATGAGTGAGCTACCCCATATATTTTATCTTAGTCAAGGGGAGGAAGATAACTATTGTCAAAGTTGTAGAAGATTTACCACCAGTAATTCTTCCCATGAGGAGTGGGAGAGATTGACCAGGCATCTTGAGATGACAAATAGGGGAAGCAAGTTTATAGGAAATGGATTTACTAGGCTGTTACAGGATTGGTATTGGCCCACAGAAGGGCTAGCACCCGCTGAAGTACAGGTGCATGGTGGGGATGCCCATATAGTAATTGGAAAAGTACAGGAAGAGTTTTCAGTCATATAGGCTAAGTATAAACTTCTAGCAAGCCACCTTCTACTGCTAGGAAATGACAACTCCTCCAAGCCAGTTCCTTGCTATGACCCAGGACACATTTTAGGGACTGGTGACCAGGAACCCCACAGGTGGAATTGGGCCTCTGGAGTAGCCAGGAGGAAGATCCAGGTGGTGAGGGTGAAAGAACTCCAAGTCAATGGCGCAAGGTGGCTTAACCAAATAGACAGGAGCAGAACCAGGAGGGAACAGATAGACACAGTTGTATTGAGTAGTGGATTCACAGGTAGATGCAAACAGAATGATTATATTAGTGCAAAAATAAATAATTCCTGCAAGAAAATAATGGGTCCTGGGCATAAAGTTGTTTATTTTAAGATTTCAACAGTGAAGAAGGCTTTCCCCCCTCACTACTTATACTTACTGGGCAATACTTAGCCTTTTGTGCCACCAGGAGCCAGGTGGCATCATCTTCAGTGATACTTGCAAAATGGCTTGGAAATTGCGCACTAGACCCGGGAGAGAGGGCATTGGCAGGTTCTTTATGGTCATGGGTTTGGCTGCAGCATGCCAAGTTGACACATCTATTATTAGAACTTGGGAGCAATTGAGCGCCCAATTGCACAATCAAACAATTGATTTGCTAATTTACCATTTCCTGATAGCAAAGGGACCCAATTTTGTGTTTAAATTTGATTTCAGGGTTTTTGCGGCATGTGGGCCTTGCAAACCCCTGAGCATTTGTGGTCAGAAAGGGAATTTTCCTTCTAGGAAGACAGTTGGCAATACTTTCCACACTGTTGGTTGTTTTATCTCCAGGCAGTCTAGATTCTTTTCTAGGGCATTCTGGGGCCTGACAGGTTAGGTGAGGTTTGGTGGTTGAATAGTAGTAGATGAAAAGACATTAATATGATTAACTAAAAGAAGTTAATTTACAGCACCAGAAGAGAGGAGAAGCAAGAACAAATGGAAGAACAGGGAAAATCAGTCTGAAGCTCAGATATGAAGTTGCAGTGAAAAACCAAAAAAAATAATTATTTCTGATTAACTATTAAATTAGTGTATAGGTTCTAGGTTTGAAACCTGTTGGTAATCAAGGTAAGTTTTAGAACAAAGTACTAACCTGAAGTTTAGGTTTAAGAAGACTGGATTGGAGAGGGAAGTTTAGGAGTAGCTGTGAGTTTTAAAAATGTTGTTACTGTTCTGGTATTTTTTTTAGAGACCAAAATTTTGAAAATAGTACCACTTCATAGTAACAGCATTATAAAGGTGGATTCTGACACTTGCTAATAACCAGCCTACTTAACTCCATGGCCCCAAACCCGGAAAAATAGTCCCCCTAGGCCACACAATCTTCTTTTATAAATTTATGACTGTGCTTTATCAAGCCCTGCCCTTCAGTCAACCCTCTGCTGCTACTTCAACTGAACAATCACATGAATGGTGGGTAGTTCCTTACAGGGCTCTGACATTAGCCTTTTAGTCTATTGCCTCATCATAGCCATATTCAGGGATTCTGACTCTTTTAATGCTAGATTAACCATCAGTGAATGAGGGGTAAATGCTTGGACCCAAGGATTACCAAAGGTCAGCCCTGGCTATAGCTTCCAGCTGAGGGTCTACAATGGGTGAGTACCTTGAGCCATTTTAAAGAGAGATAAATTAAATACCCTCATGAATTCAGCAACAGTGGCCAAATCAACTTTAGGAATGTAAAAGTGAGAATTCAAAAGTGAGGATCTAAAAGTGGCCAAGTCAACAATTTTGAAATTTAAAATTAAATTAAAACAGCATATCTGGAAATAAAAATTATTATGCCATATAATTTTTTTATTCCTTCTATTAACCAAAAAAGTCAAGAAAATTTAGTTACTTTATTATAAAAAGCCATTTTGAAAATTTAAAAAGTGTTGACTTGGCCACTTTTAGATTCTCACTTTTGCATCCCTACAGTTGATTTGGCCACTGTTGCTATGGATTCTCTTCACAGCAGGACAGGGTTATAGAAGTGTAAATGTCAGGACCCTCCTGATATCCAGTTAAATATCTCATCTGCACTTGATTGGTATGTTTAAGCTCTTAAATTGAGCTCAAAGCTTCATTAAATTAGCTCTTTATGTTAATTATGATTTGACTATTTAATTCTGAGTCAATTTTTTGTGCATACCCCTGTTTTTTAAATGCATGGATGTACCCATTTGCTTATTTTTATCTCATGATATAGTGGACTAATCTTGATGTTTAAAACGTTTTGAAATCTAGAAATAAGATAATTTAAACTAAGCCATAAGTTGACAAGTACAAATGTTATGAATTTCTTATGAAAAAATTCTGCTTAGTTACCCATGCTCCCTCTCAGCTTCAAACACTAAGTGTATAATTCTCCTTTTCTCTCTCTACTACCATATTCTAACATTCTCTTTCTTACTCTTCAAATAAATCTGGTTTATTAAAGTCTCTTTGATCAACTCTCATCTTGTTTTAATTATTTTGTCCTGTCCTTTCTGGATAAGCCTAAGTTACTTGAGTATGGCCTTAAGGCTGGAAATCTTGGTGACCATGCTCTAATCCAATAATCCAGCTTCAAGCCCTGACAGTAAATGTGATAAAACATTTATCAGAGTAACCTTACAACATACCCTACCTCTGGTGAGATATAAACCAACTTAGATACAGAATTTAGATGAATCAAAATATCCCAAGAGAACAGATGGTGGGACAAAAGTGAACAGCGCACTTCAAAATATAGCTGGTATTAATTTGGGGGTTGACTGAAGACACCCACCTAATTGGGCATCTGGAATAAAGAGTTGGGATATTTTGGTTAAGCCATGGAAATATCCCTGGTTTAAAGGTGGACTATTTTATATATATGAGCTTACAGAGTTACCATCCTTAAACTTGGGACAGGGGTACTGGTTGGGAGATACTTGACATGCACTTGGTTGAATTTGAAGCCATTTTAATTGATCTGGAAGCATATCCAGGTCTTTTTTGGGACAGAACCTCAGTAATTTAATCCAAAAGCCATAGGATTATGGCCCCAAACCCATACTTAATTTTGATATCAGAGAAAAAAATCATCAAAATTAACCTTAAAAAAGAGGTATAGTTTAAGGTTAAAATTTTTAAGCAGATATCATAAAAACAGCTGCTTCTGTCTTAACATAGGGTACAGCTCTTGGGTGAGTGTTAGCTACTTTTTTTGTAAAGCATAGCTTTAAAAGCTTTAGTCATGCAACAGTTTTTTAGGCAACTGGTCAACTGGGATTGTCATGATAAAAATATGGTTCTGTGGTGGGGGTGGTAAATTTTTAAGGGAACCAGTGTCAGAAAAGAGTCTTCTCTATTGGAAGTATCACTGATGAAGGGATTTTTAGGAGTGATGGCAGGCTCATATCACCCCTTAGGTTTAATATGGTAAAAAATCAGCTATACATAAAGGCAAGCTCATTATCAAAAACAGGGTCTGGTCCCCTCAATTAAACAAGCTTCATATAGCAGAAAGCTGGTGATAGCCTTGATAGTAATATATTTGTTGGACTGTGTTTCAAGCAACATTCTTTTGTGACCAAGGTCAATAAGCTTTAATTACTGTCCAGTGTATCTCTTGGGAAGCATTTCTAAAGAATAAACTAAAACAGAAAGTTACATTTCAATTGATATTATTTTCCCAGAAAATACAATGCTGAACAGCCTAAATTAATCTTGGAGCCTTTAAAGTCTTATTCCGACCTTAATAAAGGAATCAACCAGGATTAGATAACTGCTAAGCAGGCAGAAATCTAGACATAAATCAAAAAGACGCCTCAAGCCTCTCAAAACATCTGAAGCCAAGTAATTTGATATTTTCAGGCCCCAAAATCAATTTATGACCTCAAAATTTTTTCTTCTAGTTCAGATGGAGGAGTGCATCTTTTCTTCCCTCCAAAAATAAACTAGGCTAGTTTCTTCCAAGTTTATGACTTCTAAATTTTGATTTCACAACTTTTGGTAGCTCATAAAAATTAAGCAAGCACTTCCATAGCCTCTGTTAAAAGATATTGGTGTCTAACAGTGTTGATTTGGTCCTTAACACTGTCTATATGATGCTTTATGATAAAATTGAGCCAAATTTTTGCAACTAACTCAATTAGTGTTCAGTATTTGAGTTGAGGAAGACAACAGTCCAATAGAAAGGACAAGAATGAATAGAATAAGGTATTTTTTACTGAGGAATATTGTGATTAATATACTATATGGTGAAAGCCACAAGGCCACAGGGGGTGGCATAGCGGCATGTTCCATGTAAGGTTTGAAGCCAAGGAATAACTTGTGCAGAGATCAATAGGTCCAATTGGCAGCGCCCCTAATTAGGAGAAAGTACCCATGACTTGACCTTACCATCAGATTGGTTCATGCCGTTAGATACGTTGGCAGGCAAGGCAGAAAGCTTGGTTGCAACACAATTTTGATAAAAAAACTGGGTTTTAAAGTTACTTTTCTCCAATTTTTTATTTCCCATTATCAATCTTTACATTTTAAGCTATCTTTATTGTATTCTTAGGGTGCACTATCTCTTAACCTTTTCCTGGAGCTTACTGCCTCCAAATATCAAGGATGAAGTTTTTTACTCTTTGTAAGTTTGATTATTTTTTAGTGCTGTATTCCACACTTTTCTACTTCTTCTAAATTTTAGGGTGGCTCTCCATCACATCAAACCAAAATTATAAAATTAATGATGAGGTAAAACTATATTTTACCCAGGATTAGAGAGCAAGAGATTTCACAGCTGACAGCAGATGTAAGAGACATACTTTCTGGTAAAGAGCCATATATAACTTGCTGGTAGCCATAATTTTATAACCAATATAAAATATTGATATCCTCACTTGTCACGGTAAGTTCCATAATGCCAGGGATTACCCAACCAAGTAGAAAAGCTAGGAAAGCCCAAAAGCCTTTGACAAAATTAACTGATTTAATGGACTTGAATCAAACGGTTGATTGGAAATGGGTTACAGCTGCCCCAGTTTGCCAGTCAAATCCAATTCCCCCCGTAAGTTGACATTGATAAATTGACATAATTTAAGGGCCACCTGATATGAACTTATTTATCAGCATGGTCATCAGAAGTTGGTCACCCAAGGGTTCTTTGAAAGCTGGACTAAATACTCACTTGATAATGTGGAAGGAATAAGAGGCCAGGATCCAGGCGGTATTGCTTAGTCAACTTTTGATATATATTGAATAATTTTCACTGTTTCAACTCTTAAGAATTGAGTCCTCTCAAAATTTACTCAATAAAAATCACATATCCCTTGGTCTAATTTACTTTTAAAAATGCATCCTGTAGTTGGATTGTTGCGCTACATCTCCTACAATTTAATCCTTAGCTGGGTTATTACTGAAAGATGGGGGCCTGCTGTTGATACTTTGTTGCCGCCTCTGCCCAATGTTAATCCAATACCTGCCAATCTTGGAGTTGTTTCTCCTGCATTTGAAACCAGAACTTTGGTTCTATTTCAATGTCCTTAGTTTTATGCTGAAGACACTCTGATTCTATCACAGGCTATCTATCTCAGGCTCTTTTGGTTAGGGCTAATAATTTTACTCAATCCTAGTATCTCATTTGGAAATTTTACAAAACAGTATCTGAAGCTGTGTTGGTGGTCAATCATTAACTCTATGTAGATTTGGGTGGTAATTCCCCACCACTTGGAGACAGCTTCTTACTATCCTGAAATTTCCTTTAAATCACTCTGCTCCATCTCTTGGTAATATTACAGAGCTATGGAGAATTGTTGAATCTGTTAGCATAAGTAATAAAGAGACTTAAACCTTTTATATAGCTATCAACTCTTCTTGACTCTATCTTTATATATGGCTTCTAATTCAAGAACCTCTCCTGAAGATTTTATTGTCTGAGTACCAGGATATCCAAGGAGCTTATAAAACTCATCAGAACTAGCTAATAAGGTCCCAATTTTACAATTTGCAATAAATCATCCACATCCCAATTTGAGCTACAGGGTGATTTTGAATAATGAATCCACCCAAAGAAATTTATAAAAATAACAGTTAAATTCCCTTCATCTTTATTGGATGATGTAGCCAGTAACAGGAGGAACTGTCATAGTGATAAGAGTGCATTAAAATTATTTGCAACATTAGCTTATCTTATGAAAGGCTTCTAAAGTTCCTTCACAGATATAGTATATATATTATGCGTTTTTTTAGGGCTCATTGTTCAAAATTGACCAGTTTTCAGCATCATTATCATTGTATTATACTAGAATGGCTCCTGCATCAAATCTAACTACTTTGCTTGAGAGGATAAACCCTTATTTTTTCTAGTACACCTGAAGGGATTCTTTTGAGGCCTTTTTAGGGCTATCCAGGCTTATTCCTGAGGGGGTTTTCATGGAAAGGGAAATTTGTGCAATACTAAGACTTGAGTCTCACCAAGATATTTGAAGTCCCTGATAGGCTGTCAATACTATCAATTCCTCCAAATAAATCCCTTTAATTTAAGTAAGTTGATTGGCTGAGGAATATTTTTAATAACTTCTACATTAGAGCCCATGGATCAAATACCATTCTGATCAAATCCATATCCTAGGAAATCAGGATGACCTTTAAAGTTGAGCACCTGAAAGGCTTAAGTTTTAACCCTTCACTATATAACTGTATAAGGCTGCTTTGAGGTGTTACAAAGGTTCTGTTAATACAGCAATCAAGGTGATACCAGTATTATCTTTTGTAGACAAGATAAAGATATTTTAAGATATGATAGGATAGTATTCATTGACCTTTTAAAGCTTTTTGAGCAGTTACACAGCCCCTAGGACATTTTTATGGGCTCAAAAATGTGTGCAAGATAATCATGACAGGTTTTTGTTGGCCTTCAAGAGATAGGTCAAATTTTCAATAGATAGAGATAAGATCCATTTCATAGAACTTATTTTATCTCAAAATTAGCATAAAAGCTCATTAAGTGTAGATGGAGTATAAGATTTTATTCCAACCGTGAACTTATGTGGAAATAATTAACTGCCATGCAGCAGCCTACCTTTACTCTTTAGGGTCAATATTGATAGGCCCATAAAATTCTTTATTATAAAAGAAGGCTAGTGTCAATAAGATAGTTGGATTTCTTAAGAGCCTGATCATCTTCCCCTGGCTTGAAAAATACACTTTGACTTGGAAAGGGGATAATCACTGGGTTAATTTTATGGGTTATGCCTTTATCCAGCACTCACCCTAATTTCTATATAATGGTATCTTTCTAATAATATTAAATTAAAAAGTGCTATAAATTCCTACAGTAGTTACATAATGTTGATATAAAATCCTAGAAAAATGGATTTTAAACTAGGTGGGACTCTTTATCTTGACTAAAGCCTGTCAGCCAGTAGGAAAGCTATCCATGGATTTATTGAGGAGTTGAAAGGAATAATGTTCCTGATCAGGGGCAAGATTTGAAAAGCTGTCTAATTTGGTTGTACCTAGGACTTTTTTTGGATTGTGGTGACAGGAGAAAACTTTGTTGATGCCAAAAGGGAGGATTTGAAAGATCTTTGCCACATTTAGGAGGAAATCATAAACCAAAGCCCTTAAATATTGATGAGGTTTGAGCAAGATCAACTACTAATAGTTTTGCTGGCTCATAGTTAGATTAGTCAATCATCTCAAGGATCATCAATGTTCTGATTAATTTGAAAGTGCTGGGCAAGAAGGCTTCATGTCAAGGTTGAAAAGTTAATCTCAATAACAGCTTTAATCAACCCTAAGGACTAAATTCTCATAAATCTGTCAGATCTTAGGAAACAAGATTCCTTGTGATGGGCTATTGGCTGATCAGACTGACCTGTTGCCCCATATGGGTCATATTTGTGGTCCATATCCAAAATCAATAGGCTCAATTCCCTGACTGCAGCCTAAAATGGCCCCCTGATCCTTGATACAGAAATTCTGGATAACCTGTTAGGGATTTCAAAGCCTCAAAAACACCATGTGGCCCAATGATTTATGTCAAGACAGTAAAGTTCCCTGTTATGATTAGTCACTTAGCCCATTCAGTAGATGTGACCCCCTTTAGAAAGCTTCTCTTGGACAAAGAATCAGACCAGTGGCTCACCACCATCCTTGGTTCCACCAGTTAGCTTGCCTCAAGAATTTGTGTAGATGGACAGAAGGCACTGTGGCAAGCACAGATAAGTGGGGTTTGCAGACATGGACTATTGGTGCTTGAATAAAGAGTTTTTATCTAATACATGTTAATTAGTACTTTTATACTTTTCCTCTTCAGCTCTTTTGGGTGCTTATAGAGGAGCACTTATAAGTAATGTACAAGGATTAAGATGTTCACAGTGATTTATATGATGTATGGTATTGAAATCATGAGGTCAGATGGGGCAATGGTATTGTTTGGGTGCCCAATTGCAACCATTGTTACTTCCTACTTCTATCTCTTTATGGTAGCTATAGGAGGTATACTACAGTGCACTTTGCAATAATAGTAAGCCTAGGACCACCACTTTGGTGGATATTTGTGAATTAGATGCTGAACCTAAGTGACTGGTGTGCTTAGGAAGAAAGCTGGTTTCTTTTTAAATAAAGCTTTTGCTAACCACCAATTAAATGTTCAAAGGAATACCACACAGTATCATCCCAGCCCATAGATGATTGAATTTACTTCTGTTACTGGGTAAATTTAATGGATATCATTTGCTAGCCTGCCACTGTAAATTTTACATATGTCCAGGAAAACATTGAAAGGTGGTTTGCAACATTTCTCCAGGGCATTCCCCTGCAAGGGCAGAAGGGGAGAAATCCTTGGGGTGAATTTCACCAGGCTCTTTGCTAAAAAGGCAGAATGCTAAAGAATATCTGGGATCCTTTCCCAGAGAGTTTTGCCACAGGGGGGAAGCGTTTTCTGGACACAGATTACGTTGGTAGATCAGGGATACACTAGCACTTTGACTAACAAAATTCAACACCCACTGGTGAAACATTGACTCCCTAAAGAAGTTTCAGGGAACCAGTGAATATGGTTAAAGGCAGTCAAATTTGGTTGACAATAATCATTTTTTATCAGATTGAGGCACGCTCTATGGATGCCCATCATTGGTGGAAAATCTTAAAGATTAAAAGAAAGATATGGAGAGCATCAATTGGATGTCTTTGGCCTTTATTAAGTTAAGAATGAAAGCTAACTTCATTAAAGAGAATATAGATCATGGAACAGCTCAAGCTTCTTGGGGGTTATTCTAAAGGTGAGACAATAGGAACAGGTAGGACACGCCATTTTGTGAACGCCATCTTGAAAAACACCATCTCAAATTTAATTTGAGATGGTGTTTTTTGCATTAGTGATTTCAAATCACAAAAAATGAAATAAACAATAAAACAGTTAAAATTTACATATACTCTTATAATGCAGCATCTTGAATTTACACCATCTTGATTCTGTCACTTTGAGTCAGATTAATTAAATCTTATTTTGCTAACTTTATTTACATATGAAATCACTTAGTGTGGGGCATGTTTACGCCATCTTGACTTTACCTCATTTTGAATCACGCTATTTATCTTTAACTAAAATAAGCTTTTACTGAACTAAAATAAAGCCTGTTGTATATTGCCAGAAGATGTTCCTATAGTATTAATCCAAGACACTTATACTAAGAACAACCTAAAAAGACGCCACTATGATAGTCCTTCTAGTGATTGTCATTGCTGGGTAAAAAACCAGTTTTGTTATATGTAATTTATAGCTTTATTATACATGGATACATTGATAAGGATTCTCTTAATAAAATATAACTTAATAGTGATTTTAATATGGAAGAGGGTGATTACGCCATTTTAATTTATGTCACTTCAAATTCCATCAAGTTTCATATCACCCAATTGATTTGTGCGCACAATGGATAGGGGAAAATAAGGGGAAATAACATATGATGCCAGGCTACACTATATCAATTCCCCCACTGCAATTCTTGCTTTCCACTTTTTAAAAGTACATTTTTATGTAAAAAACCATATTTATAAAGGATGTAAGAAATCAACTGAAACTTTGCAAATATATACTTTTTGGCCTTCTCTAAACAACTGGGTACTTTTCAATCCCAGTTGACAAGCTAGTTTTTGAGAAATTTAAGCTTTACTCTTTGGCCTGGTTGAGGCAGCTCCATCAGAAATTTGTTAATTTAATATAAAAATGGTCAAAAACACTATGTTTTTGAGCTACAGCACCTCAATTACGTCAATTCAAAAACGCCATCTCAAGAGCAAGTTTTCAGTCAAAACTCAAAGTTTTGCCTACTTGCATTACTAATAAAAAATATTTTTTCAAAATAAAAAACATTGAAATTTTGATAGTATATATTATTTACTCTCCTCTACAATTCTATGTAAAAAAATTAATACTTTTATATTAAAAAAATTCTCATTTTTCTCTTTAAAAACAACCCCCAAATTGCTCATATTTTGATACTAATTCACTTTTAGATGCCTCCCAAGTCCATCAACAAAGCTGCGTTCAAGGCCTCCAAAGGCAAGACCACTCCTCCCAAGGCCAAGACTACCCCAAAGAAGTAGCCCTCTAAGGCCAAGGCTCCCCCAAGACCCCAACTCTATCACCTGAGCCAGAGGGAAACAGTCCTACCCCTCCCCACTCTCCATTTGTGTACTCCTTCTCAGACCCCCAAGAGAAGTTATTCAACTTTAATTGCCACTCTGATCCCACATCAGAGCCTGAGGAGGAGGAAGAGCAGGAGCCCAAGCCTGGTGCTCCTGCAGATGACCAAATTGAGCTCTGGGATCTTAATATCATCCATAATATATGCAATCAAAATGGCACCATTGCTGTGCCTGCCATATATCCAGCCAGCTACCCCATAATGACAAAGAAAGGGGGTGTTGGCTTTGTCTACAAGGGCTAAAGCTTCAGCTGTAATGATAAGAAGAAACCCATCTGTCAACTTTACTACAAATGTGATAACATTGGCTGCCCAGCTAGACTCACCACTTATGAGTTCACTAGATTTTAAGCCCTAACTGTCAACCATGACTGCACTGAGCCTTTCAACCCCCTTTGCCAACTTATCCACTGGTTTCTTTGTCAGGTGATCCCAACCACCAAGGATCAAACTGCCACTGAGGCCGTCAATAATGCCCTCCTTAATTTAAATGATACCCAACTTGCTACTGTTGGTGGCGCCTCAAAACTACAGAGATATCTCACTGATCAGAGATATGCTCTGAGCACTGAAGGCATCAGTGCAAGCTCCATTGATTAATTGATCATTACTGAGGAGCAAAAACTATCTCGCCATGAGGAGAGATTCCTTCTTCATGATGGTGATCAACATGCCTCAGAGCATATTATCTTCTTTGCAACAAGCCAGGATCTGCGTAACCTCCTCAAGTGCAATACCTTGCTTGCAGATGGAACTTTCTCAACCTGCCCAAAGCTCTTCAGCCATCTTTAGAATATCCATGGTCAGGTTGGTAATCTAGCTCTTCCCCTGGTGTTTTTTCTCTTCCCAACAAGAAGCAGGAAGCATATGTCTGGGCACTCACAATTTTAAAGGCCAAACTGGATGAAATTCTCCCAACTATTGAAGAGGAGCCCAAGGAGACTAGAGGGCACAAGAAGAAGGCCCAGTCAGAGGAAGCTACCCCAACCAGGAAGAAGCCAGAAAGCCTTTCCTATCACAAATATCTGGTAGTGGATTTTGAACAGGCTCAGGCAAATGCCTTCATTTGAGTCTTCAAGAGCTCCCCTTGGGGATGCTACTTCCACTTCAGGCAGGCACTCTGCTGCCGCCTCTAAAAGTTCTCTGAAATTCATGAGCTGGTAAAATCTGAAGGCACCAAAGAAGCCAAGGACGGTTTTAATTGCTTTGTTGCCCTTGCCCTTGCCCTTGTGAAAAAGGAGGAGACAAATACCTTTTACAACGCCCTCCTCCATCATCCTTATATCCTTGTCAACCAGGCAGCCTTTGCTCCAGTCATAGAGTATTTTGAAACTCAATTGGTTGGAGTTTTTAAAGGAGCACACCACATCAGAAAGGGCAGTGTCTCAATCACCTGGAAATGCTTTAAGCAGGTAAAAGATGGCTTGATCAAGACCACCTCTTCCCTTGAAGGGTGGCATAGCCAGCTTGCTACAAGGGTCAGGGTTCATAAGCCCAAATTCAATAGGATAATGGTGCATCTCAAAACCCAGTAGGCCATCTCTGCCCGCCTCTTTAAGACTGGTATGAAGACCAAGGGTGATCCCCCTAAGCAGACCAAAGCGGTGAAAAAGTATACTGAAATCAGCAAGGTAGTCCTTGCCCACTATCCCAAGGATAGAAAGCTTGAGCATCTTCAAGCTATCTCAGTTGCTCTTTCTACCAATGTTTGACTCCTTTTCCAATAAACACCACTTTATCTTCTCTCTTATTTCCTTTGATTTTATCATTTTTTGACTTTTTTGGTATTTTGTACAATTATATGCTTATTTTAAAGTATAGTTTATAGTTATAATAGATGAAAATAGCTGTTTGGGGGATTGGTTTAACTTTTGGGCTTTATGCAACTATGTTGCTACTAATTGGTCCCACTTTTTGTTGCAGATTTGAAATTCTGAGGCTTTTTTAAGCCCAGCAATGTTTTTTAAACCTTATTTTTGGGAATTTTTGGGTCATTTTTGGGGTTCAAAAAATCTAAAAAATCTAAATCTTGGTTTTCTTAGTCATGATGCTGTAAATTGAAATGGTGTTTTTACTAATAAATTGAGATGGTGTAATTCAAGATAGCATAATTCAAGATGGTATTTTTAAAATGGTGTATCTTACCTAGGAACAAGGGTATATATAAGTGGTCAAAACGTGTAACCAAGAGATTATTCATCTGCTCTAAATAATGGTTAAATATCTATACAGGGATCTTAAGCACTTGCCATTAGTCAGTACTGACAGATCAACACCAATCTTCATCAAAGAAGAGCCACCTAACCACAATTGGTAGGGCTGGGAAAGTTATGGTTCAATTAAATAATTGTGAAACTACAAAAGGCTTCTAAGGGGATATTTCTTCTGGCTTATAATAAAGGCATTGATTACCTCTAAGCTTGAATGACTTAACCTTATGGAGAACTTTCCTAGCATTTCTTATCCAGTCTGGTAAAAAGGACCTTTATAGGTAAACATATATAAATTATGCATGCAATCACCCTCAGATAAGGCAACCGCCAGAATTAACTCATTCAGTAAGTTGACATTATTTTGGTATTTATCCGCCGGAATTGGGCATTTCCAAAACTAAGCTAATTTTTCATAGTGAATTATTAAGTCATAATTGCAAAATTAAAAAGGAACAGACATAATGTTGACACCATTTAAACAAAGGCTTGATTTTAAGCCAAAAAACTAATATAGTTTACTATGAAAATGTAAGTTTCTTTGTACTTTTACATTAAGGTTGACTACAGTAAGTAATATCTGGATGTTGACCCCAAATAAGAATCCATAAATTTCTAAATAAAATACACAATATTCTAAAAAAACTACTTTCTATATTTTATACTACTGTTTTTATTAAATATATATTAAGATAAGCATTGAACAAAGACATATACCAACTTTCAGAGTGTTATTGTATTATTTAGATGTTTACTGTTATTTTAAACTCACTGGATAAACTATAGCTTATTTCTGGAAGTCCACTTAAGCTAACACACATATGTTAAAACTAGAAATTATATATGTATTTATAATGTTGACTTTGTGTCAAATTGACGCGTCGCCTAAATTGCAACAAAGGGGTTTGGCTAAGCAAACAAAGTGACATAATTTAAGCAAGATTTAATAGAAGAGTTGCTATAAAAGAACACTGACTGCCTGAATGTCAACACCTTCACTTATTTATTAGTAAAACACTGCCGCTTAACAAAAAGCACGCATACAATGGTATGGTAATTCAGGCCAAAGTACCCAGGGCTGTACTTCAGACTTCCCTCTACAATCCCTATTATTTAGTTTTCAAAAGTTACATATGCAACTCTTTAATTTTTTAAAATTTAAAAATAATCAATTTTGGCCTTAAAAAACCAACTCTGGAAAATATTAACCAAGCTTTATAAGTGATTTACATAGTGTTTTTCCACTTTAATGCTGACTGTCAGTATGTCGACGTCAAAATTAAAGCGTTTTTTATGCTGACAAACTAAATTAAATATTTTTGACTACTGTGACTACCAGAATGTTGACTTTTTATTTAAACATGGGGTTTTTCCTATTCTTTAATAATAAAATAGCTCTAAAACTACTTTCTATACTTCTATAAACTATTTACTTAATAATGAAATTTAAAACAAGTGATTATTATTTAATTTTATTCATGTCTCACATAATTATTCTTACTTTATGAACTCTACTCTAATTATTGCAGGACAAATCTTCCAAGAAGCCACAAAATAACCCCAGTTCAACCCAGAAAGTACCAAAAGCCTCTGAAAAGGCCCAAAGTCCCTACCCCAACAAAAAACCAGCCAAAGAGCACTCAACAAAACAGAAGACAAAGGAGAAGACCCCAGACCCTGAAAGCAAAGAGCCCTCCCCTGCCCCCCCTCTTCTCCAAGATGGTACCAATCAGAAGGAGATGAGGTTCCACTAAACAAGCAAGGAAGAAAGAAGATACCCAAGATTCCAGAACCCCAGCCAAGCCCAGATGAATCAAGCTCAAAGGAATCAAGTCCCAAGGAATCAAGCTCATCCC
Source organism: Entomophthora muscae (assembly GCA_014839935.2). Lineage (NCBI taxonomy): Eukaryota > Fungi > Entomophthoromycota > Entomophthoromycetes > Entomophthorales > Entomophthoraceae > Entomophthora > Entomophthora muscae. The sequence goes on along the minus strand of QTSX02000298.1, from coordinate 23,550 downwards.
AGTCCAGGAAGCGCAAGAATCCAACTCCAGATAAATTACCTCCACTGCCCAAAAAATCTGCACCTCCATCCTCCTCATCAAGTATCAATAAAGAAGATCCTGATGATTACCTGTCTGACTATCATCAAGCACCAATTGGCCCATGGGATCCCCTAAAGGTTCACAATATATGTTACGTCAAAGGAGAGTTTAAGCTCCCAAAGAAGTTCCCTTGGTTTTCCCCTCTAATGTCTGTCAAAGGAGGTGCAAGTTTAGTCTGTGATGGCTATTTTTTGATTGCAACAATCAGAAGAGAGAAGGAAGAAGCAAGCATTATGTATGTGAAGATAGAAGCTGTGCTGCCAGAATCAATACAGAAGGATGGGGTAAAGTCACTAGTGAAAAAGGATAGCATACATGCAATGCTCCAATAAATCTTATTGAAAAGCTTCTAAAGTGGTACCTCTACCAAATGGTCCCAGTATCCAAAGATGTCAAGGCTTCTGATCTGGCAGTTAAGGCCACCAAACACCTAAGTAATGAGAACCTGAAGCTCATCCCTGACCACAACCAGTTAGTGAAGTACATATGTGACAAACACTGTGACTTAGTCCCCCATAAGAAATCAGCCATGGTTCAAGGAGAGTTAGTCTTGACAGAGGAGTTAAAGATGTTCAATGGTGATGAGGTATTCCTTTTACATGATGATGAGCCTACAGCAGAGGCAAGAATTATATGCTATGCTACACAACAGAACCTGGAGCAGTTGATGGATTCAGAGACCTGGTTATGTGATGGTACCTCTGCATTATGCCCCCGCCTTTTTACCAACTATGGGTTGTACATTCCCTTATTGAAGGCAAGGTGCTCCTATTTGCCTACTTTCTTCTTCCTGGGGCAACAGAAGAGATCTACACAAGGGCCTTTAAAATCCTTCAGGAGGGCATCAAAGCCCTACCCAGTAATAGAAAGAGTCACCCTGGCCATAACACTAGAGCCAATCCAGATGATGATGAAAAGGATGAAGCCACCCTTGCTGCAGAAAAAGAAGCTCACAATAAAGCACTTGGCCCCTCAACTATAATTATGGACTATGAAACTGCCCAGTATAACGCTTTTGTAAATACCTTTGATGGAGAGGTACAGGGGTGTTTTTTCCATTATTGACAGGCTGTTAACAGGCAACTAAAGGGTCTACCTGAGCTCAGCAAGCTCCACTGTCTAGATACATCAGGAAAGTGCAAGTTCTTAATTCAGCAGTTTGTAGCACTAGCCTTTGTAAAGCCAGAGCATGCTGGACAAGCCTTTGAGCTCCTACGCCAGGATCCATATGCCAAGAAACATGATGGTGCCTTCTACCCTTTCATTGAATATTATGAACCACAGTGGATTGGGTGTAAAGTCACTAAGCGCCAGAGCAAGCCCAGAGCCAAAGCCAACTGGAACTGTTACCAGGTAGTTCTTAAGGACAAGATAAAAACTACTTCATCTTTGGAGGGCTGGCATAAGCATATCAAGCCCTCCTTTGGAATCAAGCCCAGATACAACACCTTCTACGAGCATCTCAAAGTCCAACAGGGGAAGACTGCTGCATCCATCAGAGATATTGAGAACCGCCCATCTAAGAAGAAGAGAACCACCAAAGAGAAACAGTATCAAGAGAAGATCAAGGACGTTGTCAAGGCAAAATATAAGCTTTCAGAGATTGGGGAATACATCAAGAATATTGCCACAGTTCTTAATGGCAACCAGGTTATTACAGTCTAGCTTTTCATTAAATTTATTGAGTATTGCCTAATTTTTTATATAGTTCTTATATATTAAGTATAATATTTTTAAATAAATAGTTATTCTAAATAAATCATTAATCTTTTATGATACTGCTTTTATAAAATCATTGGTTTTTTATTGATAGTTTGATGCTTTAGACTGTATTACATGGCCTATATTGGTATTTTACTAGTAAATTATATGTTTTTTGTAGTTTTCAATATAGAAAGAACTTTATATTACTGTTTCTGATTGCCATATTTTGCTATAATACGTGAAATATTATGTAGTACCTTTTTGTGTATTGAATTTTTTTGTTTTATTAGTGGGAAAAATTTATTATAGTAAATATAGCTAATTTCATAGTAAAATAAAATAAAAGTGTATTTTTATGAATTTTTTCAATTGTCATGTATAATTTTTTATGGACTTTTTAAAATCTATGTTGTCACATTACCCTAAAAAGTATCTTGATGCTTAATTTTTATTAAGTAAAATTTTCAGGAAACAGGTTTCTGCTTATTAAAAAAGTGTCAACATTTAGTAGTCTGCATGAGTTAAAACTTAATTCTGACTTTTCAATGCTGTCAACATTAAAGTATTTTTAATTCTGATTATTGACATATAGTAAGTCAACTTGCGGAATGAGTTAATTATGGCAGTTGCCTCAGATAAAGGATGTCCAAGATTGATGAAAGGTCTGAAGCTTTTGCCAAGAGAGAAAGAGCTTTCAAAAGTGAATCATTGGGGCTCTTTCAAGAGGCTAACACCCTTTGGGCTGGCCAAACACAGGCAGATGTTATGGCTCATGGTGCAGATGAAAGGATGTTGGCAGGAAAAGGGTGGGAGTTTTTGTACTTTCATGTATGTTACATTAACCTTTATATGAAACTGGTACACTAGAAGGATGGAATCCCAACCCAGTCAATCCATGGATTTGACCCAGGACAAACCTTGGTGCCTTCTGAAGAGAAGGTGCAACTCAGATCTCATGATCATAATAGCTTAATAAATCCTTGCACATGCATGTTATCTCTTAAAAGTGGATTTAACTGTGGAAGAGGGGTATTTATGGAACTGTTGGGATCTGTTGGTTGAGGAAAAGATTTCAAGACGGTATTGAACCCAAGTTTGGGACTATAATTCTTGGTTTCTTGCTTTATTGATGGTCTGTTAAAGCTCTTCTAGCTCACAAAACCAATAGTTAATCAAGATATATGGAGGACCGGAGTAAACTGCATAAGCTACATCATATACTTGGCCACTGTTGATATGATTCAAGGCGTATTTTTAGCAGGACTGGGGGCTTTAAAATGGAAGCTTATCTTAGTTGGATATGAAATGATAGCTGGGGTCTTTCAAGTGAGGGAGGAAAGATGCTACTCTCATAAGGGTGCTGTATAGTAGCAACTGTTCAATAAAGGGAATTTGCCAACAGATCTGTTCAATCATAATTTGGGGTTTTAATGGGAGAAACAGTGGTAAGGAAATATAGGTATTCCTAGAATGATTGAGGTAGAAATTTTTTTCTAACTATTATAACAGATGCAGCTGGGGCCTGAGTAGCTGGCATGCATTGAATGGCAGGCAGGCATGGGGAAAATATAAAGCTGGCTGCCCAGAGATTGAATGTCAGACTTTTTCTGCTAGGTTTTCCTGCTGCAGGGGAGGAAATACGACTATTTGGATTTAAAATGAATAGACAAGAATCAGCCATGGCTGTTAGACAATTAGCACAAATTTCATGTTCTTTGAACTTCTAATGTAAAGGATAAAGAACTAACTCTTTGGTGTTTTCTGGATATGGAAAGAGAAATAAGATGATTTAAAGATAAAAAATTGATTGATAATCTTTTAATGTATATAATGCCTTTTGTTGCATGTAATTTATATATATTTAAGAGATATATAGAGCAATATGCTATAGAGAAAGGGGCTGTGTAATATATTTAGGGCTGCAGCATCCCACCCCCGGACAAAGATTTTCTTTTTTTGGCATTCTGGAAGATAAGATTTGAAATCAGCTTTAAATAGAAAATATATTATCTTACACATTTTCAGAAACTTTGGGCAGAATCCAGGTTTTTTCTGGGGGGTGGGACGCTGCAGCCCTAAATATAGGGTAAAGCCAGACTGGTGGTATTCCAATAAGGATTAAGATTAATTAGGGCTTAGATTTATAGAGAGATCACATATGGGTGCGTCATAAACAAACTTAAGGGTGTACTAGCTTGGCAAGAATAACATTTTCCTAGGGTTTAAGATTAAATCTGATGGTTATCTAGGCTTAAAAATATTGGATTCTTAGTTTAGTGAAGTAGCATACCAATATTGTTAATTTTATGTTTGCCAATGCTGTATTAAGCTGAAGAAGGAAAATATACTGAAGGGGATTCATAGAGAATTGACTAGAAGTTGGGAAATTTAGCCAGTTGAGGTCAATTGCACACCCTGATTAAAGAAAAGTTGTTTTGATATAATATATCCTTTAGGAATGCTATGGTATTTAATAGGAAATGAGATAGAGGCATATTATTAAATAATATGCAGCATATATATATATATTGGATTCACCTTTAAAAGAATCTTGTAAGATAGGCTAAAGTTAAACTTACTGATATACTGGGATAAAAAAAACCCACTGTCAAGTATATACTTCTGGGAAGTATAGAAACCAAAATAACGGGGGAAATTAAGAAGAGAATGATACTTTATTTATATGAAATTGGAGGATCATATAGTACAGTAGTTTTAAACCCTATGGCAACAAGCAAAAAAACTTCAGATTTAAACAAACTCAACTCAGATGTAAACAAAAATAGCTAGTATGGAAAAGAAATTAGAACTCAGTGAATTTATATTAATTTACAATAGTTTTAGGCTCTATCAATTTTGTTTTAAGTTGATTTCATTTCATTTATATCTGAGTTGGATTCATTTAGTTCTGAAGTTTTTTTGCTTGTCACCATAGGTTTTAAAACTACTGTATCATGAGAAGCCATGTACTGTTCATGTACATCATAATAGTCATGGGGCTTGTCCAGGTAATGTTCCATTTAGGACTTGAAAGGTGTGATCCCTATATAAGATGAGTGGCTGGTAAGAGTGCCACCAAATTAATGGTTAATTGGGGAATCACTCAGGGAATTACTTTTCCAAGAGGGAGTAATTGTATATGTTGTGACACTATTTTGGTTTGGTAATTATAGAAGAAAACACTAAAGTAAATTCATATGGGATAATATAGTAGTATATACTTATAGTTTTGAAGGTTAAAGATGAATAGCATTACTGGTAGCCTAGATGCCATATATAGAAGATGATTGGTAATATTCTTGATTTGATTTAAAATTCTTATTGATTAATAATTGCCAATTATATTAGCCATTTATTGGAAGGTACAAACCCCGATAGGAAAGTAGGGCTTATACTAGACTTACTAAGAACTAATGATTGGCCTTTCCCTATATGAGTTATAGCTATAATTTATGCTATATGATTGTTTACAATAGGAATATTTATATATTCTCTGATCAATTCAATGAAAGATTAGCATTGCAGCAACTTTTTATTTTTAAAAAGGCATTGTGAACTTGAAGGGAAATTTACGGCTTCTTGGAGAGTGGCTATAACCTAAACAAACCTTTCTTGTATGTGCACCTGTGGAAGGCTTATTTTATCCTTGTGGGATGAAAATTAATAAAATTAAGTCAACTTATAGAGAATACAATTCATAAATATGCTATTTTTATTTTGAACCATGCCTAAAAAAAGTAATTTTGTGGTGATGGCATATTACGATTCATCGAGTTAATAGCTTTGGGATGTATCTATTAAGCGATATATAAAACTGGATAGCCCTTGCTGTAGTTTTCAGAGGGGTTGAGATAAATAAACAAAACCAAGTTCAGAGTGCGCAGTAGTTGAGCAAAAAATGAAACTATCATTAGAAGTTAGTCCACTAATTATTTGTGTGTAATTTCTTTGAGTTTGAATTTGGTTTTGTTAATCAACAGTCGTAAAATATACTGTACATCATTGATGGACACAAAGATTCTATCAAAGCAAAGCAAAGGTTCTTGTATAAGGACGTCATGGGTTGTTTTTAGATGCTAAGTATAAGTTAAAGGGATTGGAATGAGTGTAATTTATTAGTTGCAATACTATTTTATAGTTTGTTAGTTTTATCTGCTCTAGCTTCTACTCTAGCTGAGAAAGTTGACGCTCTAGTTCTTGGGGCATACGCCACAGTCTTTTGAACAGGTACTACAGTTCTCGACGTAGCCGGTGCACTTGCCATCGCCACACACATCCTTTCTGTACGCGCTGTCGGTGCCAAAGCACTTCTCAATAGAAACTATGGTATAGCGGCGTTTGCGGATTTCAGCGACAATTCTAGGGAGGGAGGAGACTGAGCTCTTGTATGTTTCATGTTGTGTGATAACATATGGGGTGAGCTTGGGGTCGGCTTTAAGACCTTCAATTGTATTTTTGATGATGCGGCTGGGTTCAGTGATACCAAAGACGGTGTCCTCGGTGTCCAGGGATGTGAAGATGCTTTTGTAGCCCATGGATTCCAGAAGGGCCATTGTGCGATAGCTGGAGTCGGAGTAGGGGTTGCGCATGAAGATGGGGCGGACTCCAATGGCCTTGTGGATGGCATCATCGGTTTTAATCATTTCTTCGCGCAGCAGGTCGTCAGTCAGTCTAGTGACAAAGGGATGGGAGTAGGTGTGGGATGCGATGGTATGGCCAGCAGCGTGGTATTGCTTGAGGTATCGTTGGTAGGTGGGGTTCTTGAGTTTGTTGCCAATAACAAACATTGTTAATTTGACGTTGAGTTGGTTTGCGGTGGCAAGAAGCTGGCTTGCGAACTGGTCAGGTCCATCATCAAAAGTTAAAGCAACTTGACCAGGGATTACACATTTGTCAAGGTATTGCAGCTGACATACACCGCAGTCTTTGGGGCAGCTGTTGCAGGTTTCAAAGCGGGCATCGCAGAAGCCATCACCGCATCCTTTGATGGGTTCAAATTGCAAAGTTGTAGTACCATTGCTGCATCCAGATTGGCAGCCACTTTCCACGGAGCAGTACGTAGGAGTGTTACCACAGTAGCCATACTTTGAGCAGCAGCCGCCATAAGGCCCCTGGGGATTGCACATCAACCCATTGTTTTCTTTACCACAGCGGTTCTCGTCAGTGTACTGAGTAGCAAAAGCTCCCAAAAAGAACAAAGGGATAAAAGAATACATTTTCTGCTTGCTGTGAGGTTGTGTTGAAGCCATTTATAGTTTGTTTATGTACTCCTTAAACACAATTACGCTGAATGGGGCTAATTTAATGCATGGCGATCATTTCATACTCCCACGTGTTTATTAGCTTAATTCAGTAATTTTAATTGCCCGCTTTCTCTTTCCGTTGACAAAACTTTGCTAGCGTCAAGCATTCATGCGGCCATACTCGGGATCAATGCAAGCTTGATTTGAAACGGATTGAGATAAGTTTATATTGGGTGTGATGTGTCTAAAGCTAATGAACCAACCCCCTTTTATATAGCGATATGATGCATAAATTTTATGCCCTTTAAACGAAGCAACTGATTGGCTAAACTATAAATTGGGATTCCTGCGGAAATGTCTTGGATTAGATTAGCATTGGCCTAATATCGCTGTTCTCCACCCCCATCTGAGCGGCGCCTCTCTCCACTACCAGCAACGTAATCCTCGTCTGCTGTACGGATTTCCATCTTTTGTGGGGGTATTTAAACCGGCTGGGATTTCGGCGCTGGCCCGAAATTTAGGCTCAACTTTGAGCTGGGGTCTCTTGCCATGGCCAAAAAATATTTACGGGCCTGGTCGAGATTTAGGCTGCTTCGGCCAAGCCTTGAGCAGCCACGTCCAGCTTCTGGCTCTGGGTCACTTCTTTCAAATATTTATTTTAAAACAGTCAAATATGCGAAGCTCCGCTTTACTTAGTGGCCCAGAGCTGGAAGCTAGCCGAGGGCTGAGCCGAAGCATCCCCAATCGAAATACACATGGTAAGGGTCACCGTGGCTCTCAAAAACGACATGCTAAATCACGCTATTTCAAAAGTTAAAGTAAATATGGCACCTCGATTTGTGACATACAACTTGCAAGAATAGCCACGTATCAGGTATTTAGAACAAGGACACAAATAATTTTAGAAAAGTCTAAAGGCTTATGGCTAGACTAAACCCCTTCAAGAATCCAGATCTTTGATAAGAAAACAGGGTTGATTAGTAGCAACTAGGTCATCAAAGCTCTGAAGCCAGAACATTCAAAGCAAGCCCTTTTCAGCTATACCAGTTGTAAAAAATACCATATAGATGTATAAAAATGACTAAATACTAAAAAAGATAAACTAAATTAAAAATAAACAAAGAAGAAAGAAGATTTTATCATAAAAATAGAACTAAACATTGGTAAAAAGAGCCACAAAGATACTTTGAAGATAATTAAACTTTTTATCCCTGGGATAGTAGTCAAGACTATAGCTTAGATATCCAGATAGCTGATCACATATATTCTACATGGGGAGGCCAGTCCGTGTTCTTTATCCCAGCTTGAAGAGACAGTCAATGATAGATTGCTAAATCTTACAACGGACCACAATCTCGCTATTTTGGGCTTATTGACCCCAACCCTGGTAGCAAACTGGTTGTGCTGCCCTTAAAGAGAAGAGGTGTTTTTATTCGATATATTTCACCCCCTTGCAGCAGTTACAGCTAACAGAGTCAGCCCATTTTCTGATCTTCTGGGTCCCTTGAAAGCCCCAACCCATTGGGGCTTAAAGTACTCAATGGAGGGAGAAAAGGCTTCCCAATTGCCAAAGATATAGGGATCAGGAATGAGTGTATCATAGAAGCCATTCAAATCTCTCTTTCTTGCCCAATCTAAGGCAGAAAACTTTTAAAACACCCTTGGCCTGTTTTCTTCCACCAGTGTAGATCAAAGCATTAGCATCTGTGAACTTTTGGAGCTTCAGCAGAGCACTTTATGGGAGCAGGCAGCATGCCTGGGGATTTTTTCTTCTTTTTGTGCCCCAAGTCTCCCTGAGGTTTCTTGGGGGTGGGAGGATTCCATCCCATTTATAACCAACAGAGGTGGAGTACAGACTGCCATGATGAAGCCCCCTTGAATTCTGGAAGGATGATAAACCAGGGGTAAGAAAACAAATACTTAAAGCGCCTGCGGCAGACAGTGATCTCAAAGGTGGATCTCTAAGAGCATAGGCTTCCAGAAGAGGCATGGAGAGGGTACAAACAAGAGAAACAAGAAGAAATAAGATGCCAGAAAGCTATATCAGAATCTCACAAATACATGCTTTTACAAGCAGGGGATAAAATTTCCTCAATTCTGTCTCATGGGTTGTAGAGAGCTGCCCAGAGGCAGCAGAACAACGCTGGGGTCATAAGAGAACAGAACTAAGTGTATGCAAAATGTGGTTATCTTTCTGTATAGTAACATTTAAAGGAGAACCCAGAACTCTAGCTTAAAATTGGTACAGTGGTTAATGTCTTTTAGAGGACCTAAAACTGTAGATTCAGAGCCTGTTGGAAAAACTGTGGGCTGTTGTATTCTTTTTCCTGGGTCCCTTGAGTTGATGGAATGTTTTTTATCTTATCAGGTGAAAAGCAAGATGTTCTGGGGTGAAATTTACTCTGTTGAGTTAGTGAATTTAGGTAAAAGAACGTGCAATTCCTTCATTTTTAGACAATAATTTTACAGTGCCTTGGCATGTGGTTTCCTTACAAGGTACAAATAAAAAAGAATTTTATGATAAAAACATCCAGCTGTCTGCTAGATCTGACAGTTAACAAGAACAAAATCCAGTTGTCAATATAGCTTAAATTTTGACAACAAGCAAAAACAGACAAAGCAATTAAGCTCAGATTGGACTGAAATAAATCCCAGCTTATAAAATGTTTTATTGCTACAGTGATTAGGAATAAATATTCATTTAAAATTTATACACACTGATATAATAGAATTTTTTTCTACTTAAGAGATCTGTCATCATTTAATCCCAAAGTGTATGGTATTTACAGCCCCCTTTAGGCATTCCAAGATCCCATCCTTATTTTAGCCCCTATGTACCAAAAAATACATTTTATTATTGCAACTGAATCAATGATAGTTCAGTATTTTATTGGGTAAAACAACAGTCCAATAGAAAGGACAATAATTAATAGAATAAGATTTAGTTTATTGTAGAATATTGTGATTAATATACCATATAGGGAAAGCCACAAGGCCACAGGGGGTGACACAGTGGCAGGTTTCATGTAAGGTTTGAAGCTGAGGAATAACTTGTGCAGGGATCAGTAAATTCAAATTGGTAGCGCTCCTAATTAGGAGACAGTGCCTGCAATTTGACATCACCATCCGATTGATCCATGTCATTAGATACGTCCTGGGGCAACTCATCAAGCACCCCATGTGTATCATAAGATATGTTAGCAGGCAAGGAGGGAAACTCAGTTGCAACATTATATTTATTGAGTTCAGGGTAAATTTTCTTAGAAAGAGGAGGGGCTTTGTTATCAATGACTCTTGATATCTTTATTACATCTTTTAGATTGTCACTAGACATAAAGCTTTATAGAAAATTGGCTTATTAACCCTTGCTGGCTTTTCAAAATGAGTTTGCCATCTTTACATGCCACTGGTTGTACATTAGTCTTCAAAGCTTTGGCGCTAACCAAGATCAACTCAGATTTAAACATAATAGAGGTGGGCCCAAATCTATTCTTAACCAATATAAGTCAGCTTGACCTTGATTTTTTATAATCTGAGTTGATTTTTCTTAGTTTCAGGATTTTGGGATATTGACTAGTAAACAGATTCAACCAATTAAACAGGCCAGCACTTAAGCGTTCTTAAAATAAGTTTCAACAAAAAAGGCGGGTGTGTAGACTGTAAGTTTGGTGAATTGATAGTCAAATTGCATCCCAGTTTTTCCCTAGTTATAATCATTGAACAGAATACACAAATATTACACAATTCATTGGTTTGCTTCAGCAACTACCCCAATATATATGTCATAATGATTACGCTTCTAAACTTAAGCATATCCTAGAACAGAGGAGCTGTCATATGGGCCATATCTAGTAAAGTCCACCATGGACTAGGCCACCAGGCCAAGCACCCTAGGATAAAAGTCTCTGGGCCTACTGTATTAGAGTAGCTCTGATTATATACAGTATAGTGTAACAATCACTTCCACCAACTAGCAGCCAATCAGGTTAGCTAGCCCTGGGATGTGGCCCAGGGAGATAACTACTCCAATCAGGTCAAGGAATATGCTGACAGTGTAACAGAAAATGAATACAGGTGCCGTGAAAGAAGTCAAGCAAGCTTCCTTCACAAACCACACCCCCCAAGGTTGGGCCCCCTTCTGCAACACCCTAAGCTACTTCAGGCTCTTCTTAGCATTGTGAGCTAACTTGGAAAAAACTGGTAGCTGGGCCAACCTGAATATCAGTTGTCTAATAAAGAATTGATATTCCAAATCCTTTCCCTGGTTCAATTCTCGTTAAGTGGGGAGCAAAAGATCATACTGTTGCCATACATGATTAATTCCTATAGTAAAATATAGAGATAATAGCTTATGAACCTATATCCAGAAGTAGGAAGAAACCTCACAAATCCTTTGGGCCTTGGGCCCTGTCAGACTTGCTACTTCTTAAGACTACAAAAAATCTTCTGGGCCCCAGGTTCCACCAAAGTGGCAGGCTCTCCTTCCCTTCCCTGATGTTAGAAGACTTAGGGTATAATTTAGCAGATGATGAAACGTTGTGGTCCGCAGGTTCTCTGACACTCAGCACCACAGCTTTGAAAGCTGCTGTATAGATAGATTGTTGGTCAAAGCGGTTAATATTTGCATCAATACAAATACTAGCTTCTTCTTTACATGGCATGGTTTTCAGGAGCAATAAAGCTTCTTAATTTAAGGCTATTTGTGAAAGGTGGGTAAACTGGGCCTTTACATTTGGAGGCTAGATTTAACCTTTTAAACCCCCTTTTAACCCCAATTAAAATATATAGAGTTTATCTATAATGGTGTTTAAGAAGCTTTAATTATTAAAATTGTGTTTTTAATGTCAATTATATCCTTCTGAGAAGTATAGAAAACAAAATAATTGGGGAAATTGAGAAGATAATGATGCATTTATTGATTTGAATATTGAAGATTATATAGTATCATGAGAAACTGCATAATTTCCCTTTATGTAAGGTCTCATGGTCTGAGGAAGATAATTATAAACTAAAGCTTTTAACCTAGTGATGTTTATATTACTCAAATACAAAAAGGTGGGCAAGGTCTGCAATAGCAAGTGAACTAAGGCACCTAAAAGCTTATATGAGGTAAAATAAGGACTAAGACAATTCATTAACCCTAAGAAGATAAAATAGAGACCAGTCTTAATGACAGATGATTTAGTTAGAAAGTTGATCTCTAAGTCTGGTAAATGGTCTGCACTAGGAGGAGGATTAAAGCTGTTGACAATTAAATCATGGGTGCTGCTATAAAAACTACCTATCTGGTGAGGAATAAAATCAAAAGGAATCATGGGACTAAGATCTAAAATAAGACTAAAAAATTGAAGAAGAAACACAAGCCACAAAACCTAACAAGTACCTTTTTGGGGTGCAAGTCAAACAATCTCAACTTATTGTTGAGACTGGAAAAACCAAGCCTTTTTATTGTGCTCTGCTTTTTGAAATGCAAGAATTGAGGTGAAAGTTTCAACCATATTTGGTTAGGAAACCTTTCTGAAAAATAGAGGTTGGAAAATCAATTATTGTCATGTTTAACTTAGATAAGTTAAAACTAAGTAAGAGGGAGCCAGAAGAAGAAGGAAAGGTTACAGCGTTGCTTGGGATCTTAAGAATAAGCAAGAGGCAAGCAAAAGGCAGAAAAACAGGCTCCAAAACTGCTGGAGTAAGCCAAAGCAAAAGGTAAGCGGGTTTGGAACTAGTTAAAACTAGCCCAACGTTAGGTTCTAAGTTCAAAAATTGTTCTGTGACAAAGGTAAGCTTTTGAAACTTAAACTAACTGTTAAAATAGATAGGATCTGGCCAGTCAAGTAAGGAAAAAAGGAGAAGATTATGGAAATTTAATTAAGTAAAGATAACCAGGATAGAAGTCTCAAAAACAAAGTTGGTGTCCCAGAAAAGAAAATACTAGCAGCTAAAATAGAACAGGGAATCCTGTCACTTTCTCACATGGTAGTTATGGGGCTATTCCAGGTAATGTTTCATTTAGGACTCAGAAGGTTTGATCCTGTAATAGATGGTCAATTGATAAGAGTGCCATCAACTTAATAATTAGTTGGGGAATCACTTTCTCAAGAGAGGGTAATCATAGATGTTGTGATATTATTCTAATAGATTAAATTATATGCATTTATGACAGTGTACTGTAAAGATTGAACCTGATTTAATTCTAGCCAAATTTTAATAGCTTGGTTTGGTTTATTTTATCTGATACAACTGAGAATAATAAATTATATATTTTTGTATCAGTAGATTATTGAATTGAATCTTATGAGTTGACAAGTTTAGTAGCAATAAGATTTATTATAATCCTAAGCTCTATTAATGATTAAAACCACCTGTTTTAATTATTCTCTGGCTTCAAACATTTCTCTGATCACCAAAATATGAATTAATGCTGGTAACTGATAATTTTTTTCAATTAGTAGTGATGTTCAGACTTCAGATTTAAATACCTTCAAATTTGAATTGTAGTAGAGCTCAAGGTTCAGATTTTTGTCATGGCTTGCAGTGGTTGAAGACTTACTGTTAATTAAAGGGTTGGGAAAAGACTTCAACTTCTAGTAGATGATAATTGCAACTTTCATCATAAATCTTAAAATTATAGCCTAAAAATTGAGGGAACTCATGTGAGGGATATTTGACTATGTAAGTTCTAGAAGGATTGCATAGGTGAAATTTGTACCCACCTTTTTTCCAACATCATTATTTGTAGAAACCTATTCACAACCTTATAATATCATTATGGGTATTTTACAATTTATTTATTAGAACATGTTTAGAATGATGTCATAATGATATATATAGTTTCCCAGTAATAACAGTTTCAGAAAGAAGATGAGTACTTTGAAATTATACTTGCTATAGTCATGATGAGTATTTTTAAATAAATATGAGGTAATCCTGAGAAATTATCATCCTTGATATTTGGGGTAGGTTCAGAGGCTGTTAAACAGAGTGTGTGAGGAGTTCAAGGTGCTAAATCTCTGTATTAAGTATTTTTTACAAATATTTCCTTTTATTTGGGTATATAAGGGCTGGTTCTTTTAACTCTAAGGGGTGAGTATAAGTTAAAATTGTTTGAATTTGGATTGATACTATTTTTGAAACAATTAGCCAATAATTGAAGTAATATCATAATAAACTCATAAATTAATGTTGTTTTCAAACTGTTGACGCAGAGCGCCTTTTGGGGAAGCTTCAGATATGAAATTAAGAAGAAGAGAAGTATATTTTATTAGATAATACTTTAGACTTATATAGCTTTTGCTGTTTCAGGGATTTAGTTGGATCAAACCTAGGGGTTGATCATGTGCAGGATGGTTTTGGGTCTCTGGATCCTTGGACAGTCAGGTGATATTGTTTGGTTATCATTCTTGGTATGTCAAACAGTATATTGGAAGGGGACCAAATTGGGCAATGGCTAGATGTTAAGTAGGTTGGCGGTAGCCAGAATACTTATACATCCAGCTCCTTGACACCCCCCTTTAAGGGGTTACTCTGGTACACCAGGAGAGGGCTTTGTATTGACGGCTGCTGCCTGATGTTCCTGGAGTTATTTGCTAGTTGGTACCAGCCAAGGCGAGTGTTCTCTTTTGCTGAGGCAAAGGTGGGATCTGTGGTAGTTTTTGATGATGGGCTCTTTGGCGCCTTGGAATTTCACTAGATGGTGTTTCTGTCTGGTCTTTACTTGATAATTCTTCCTGGTCCTCTATGTAATGAGTCTAGTGTCTTTCTGTTTCCAGATTATACCCAGACAGGGGAGTTATTAGGGATTAGTTCCTCTGTAGAGGTTATCTTTTGTGCTTTGAGCCTTTTTGTTTATGTTATTTTAGCTTTGAAGCGTATGTGTTGTAGAGTTGGTACTTGTTCTACTGTGGGGGGTTTTCTGGGGTGATCTTCACATATGGTTGGTTATTGCGGGTAAATATCTCTGGTTTGTATCTGTATGTTAGTTCAAATAGTGAGTAGCCTGTCACTTGATTTTTGAAGACTCAGGATACTAATAATGCATGTTTCACATATAGTGGCCATTTTTCTTTGGCTTGACCATCCATTATTTTCTCAAGGGTTCTGATAAGGCTGCTGTTTAGGTGTTCAACTCTGCTGTTGGCCTGTGGCCTGTAGGGTGAGGTTGCACAATGTTTGATGTTCTTTGCTTTTAGGCTGTTGTTTACTATGTGACCTGATAACTCTGTTGCTCCATCAGTTATGATGTAGTCAGGAGTTCCATAGTCAGCTATTATTGCTTTTTTAATTAATCAACTTATTGTTTCTGCCTTGTGATCCTTTTTTGCCCAGCAGATAGGCCAGTGTGTAGCAAAGTTGATAGCTAAAATTAGGAAACATTGCTTTGTTTTAGTTTCTTGGAAAGGTTTCACTATGTCCAGCCCCCAAACCTTAAATGGTTCAGGATCTGGTACTGGGTTGACCATTGGCTGAGGAGCCTTTGTACTGGTGTATTTCTCGCACACTGTGCACTTTTTCAGAAAATCAACTATATCCTGTTTGAAGTTGGGCCACCATACTATCTCTTTTAGTGTGAGGTATAGGTTATTAGCCTTTGTATGGCCTAGTAGGTGGTGATGTCTTAGTATGGTGTCAACTCTTTGTGCAAGTGGGATGTACGGGACATGTTTGTCATTAATAATTTAGTATACTGTGCCATTTGATACATGGAAATACTTTTTGTTCCTTAATAATGTATTGTGGGTCAGTTGATGTGTTGAGGGGTCTTTCTCTTTTTTCTTGTACTCAGTGTTATATAGGTTGGGCCAGTCAGGTTCCAGGTGGTCAGGATGATCTTATCTTGGCTGACATAGCCTAGAGAGATCATCAGCTATGACAAGCTCTGCCCCCTTTTTTATTGCATGTCTAAATTGAGCTGCTCCAGCAGGGACATACATTTGGCTGGTTGCCATGCAAGTGTGTTCTAAGTTTTGAAATATATTAAGGATTTATGGTCAGTTAGTACTTGGACGTTTAAATGTCTTTCTAGATAGCATCTCCATTTCTTGCATGTGTGATATATTGCTATTAATTCATTATCATGTATTGGGTACTTCTAATCAGTGTATGTTAGATTTCTACTTTTGTAACATACTGGCAGGAAGTCTTGCTGCCCTGGCTAGCGGATGTGTAGTACTGCGCCAATGGTGGTGTCGCTGGCATCCAACTCAAGCTTGTAGCACCCATTGTTATTAGGATATTGTAAGATTGGTGCTTTGATTAGAGCTTGTTTTAATAGTTGGAAATTCTTATCATATTCTGGTGTCCAAAAGAATTTCTTTTTAGCACTACCTTTGGTTAGGTCATTGATTGGTGTGGTGAGCTTTCTGCAGTCTTTGATGTATTTCCTTAGGTAAGCTACCATTCTGAGAAAGCATCTAACTTGTTTGACAGAGGTGGGGTGTTGCATGTTATTTAAGGCTTTCATTTTAACTGGATCTGCTTTGATGCCACCGCCAGAGACAATGTTGCCCAAGTACAAGAATTTCTTTTCCATAAATTGGCATTTACTAGGTTGGTGTAAATTTTGTGCTTTGTAAGTCAATTGAGTGTCTTGCAGACATGCATGAGGTGTTCCTATTTTGTTTTTGAGAATATGATGATATTGTTGAGGTAGCATAATGTATTTGAGAGACTGTTTAGTGCTTGGTTCATAATTGTGACAAACGTTGCGGGAGCGTTAGTGTTATGAATGCCTTGGTCAACATTCTTGACAACAATTTATCAGCATTTAAGGAAGCAGAAATTATTGCTCCTTTGGTTATTTCTGAAACTCCTAAAGAAAACAGGTTATTAAGTAATATCTGTTCTTTATTACCTTCTTCTTTGAAACTGGAATTGGCTTTTGATTCCTCGGTTTCAACACCAAAATTCAAACCAGGGTTGCTTTCTGACTGTGTGGATGAAAATTCATCTGAAGTTAACGTTAATTTAAATCTGAACCAATCATTACCTTTCAAATCATCTTTCAGCCAATCAATAATTGACATCGTTGATTCAAAACGTTTTGTCACAAAGATCAATGACGTTGGCTATAATTTGAATTAGAAGACTCTCAGTGTCTAGTTTTGGGTTTTCTGCTGTCTGTTCCTTCTGTTGTCCCCGTTAAGGTCTCCTCCTTGCTATCCAGCTGTTGTGGGGATGAGTTTTCACCAGGATTATCAGGAAAAGATGTTTAGTTAAGGAAAAATATGTAACCTTAGCAAAATAATAGTCCCAAAACCATAAGGAGATAATTGATGATCTCTAGTTTGAAAAATCCAACTGCCAAATCTCCATTTTGTCCCCAACTTCCCCAAACTCATTTTCCTATATTATTTTTGTTACCAGGCTATAAAAAGCTGATAAGCCACATTTAAGTATTTGTTCAATCAATAAAGTCTATATTCACCTAAGTGACTGTTGTTTATTTTTATACAACCTCTAAATTTCCTAGTCCATGAAATTGCCCAAGACTTCTCATGGGGAGTGGCATGGGTATAAATGATTACTCTGGTTTGTTTTGACTTTGATGATGTTTGCTAGCGTCTTGATAGCTTCCCGCGCTAATTCTGGCACAACGGCAGATTCCCAGTTCCTGGATAGCTCTTGGCGCCGCGTGATTCCAGGAGTCTGGTATACAGAAAGTCCCATCTCCACTAATCCCCCTGTGTGTGAGGAGACCAAGTTTTATGGTTCTCCTCCTTTGGCAAACAAACCTCAAGTGTTTTGTCCTTTGGCTTCAGCCTTTTTGTTAAGTTATCTTGGCGCGTACTTTTTCCTGGGCCGCTTTAATCCTCTCCTAGGTTGGTACCAACTCCTTGGAGAGTTATTCCATCTTGGAATGGTCTCCTTACCTGTTGGATCCCTGGTCACGGGATTAAATCCTTTGGCAATTATTCACCACCTAGGAGAGTTACTTCCTAGCGGGTGGGTGCCTGAAAGTTGGTTATCCCAAAGTTTATTACCCTACACTCAAAGAATCCAAGTTGTGTACAGAACATAGTTTTTGGTATGTCCTTTTCTTTTACTTCAACTTGGCTATAACCTGAGGTGATCTCAATTTTAGAGAAAAATTTGGCTCTGGAGAGCCTTTCAAACAGGCTCTCTATGAGTGGGAGAGGGTATTTATTCTTTACTGTGCTTGCATTGAGGGCTCTATAATCTGTTACTAGACAGATTGAGCCTTTCTTTTTCTTTACAAAAAAACACTGCTGCCACCCATAGGGATTCAGAAGGGCGGATGAAGCCTTTAGCAAGGTTATCCTTGATGTTATTTTTGAGGGTTTGTTCTCCATGGGGGAGCATCTTTAGAGGGATGCAGGTTTGAACATGGCCTTGAATAGGTCAATGCCATGTTTGACTTCTTTTTTGGGGGGTAGTTCTGTTAGCCTTTCCTTGAATACATGAGTGTATTCATTTAAGAGTGCTGCAAACTCTGGGGATTGAATTTTGGCTGTTTGCACGTTATTGAATTTGCTGTACCTCATTATGTGATGCATACTGTCTTTGGATAGACGTTCCAAGCCGTCCTGATTTATGACTTGGACAAATACTGTGTCTCTTAGGATAAGATTGTTGGTTTCTTTGAGGATATTAAAATTGACACCGTTGTGTTTGATGGTTATGGTTTTTGTTTTCCAACATACGCTGGGGTTCACTCAGGTGAACCAGTCCATGACTACTACAATTTTATAGTTTGTGTTGTTCATGAATAGTCCTTTGATGGACTTTTGTATGCCTTGGAGGTCAATTCTGAAGGGAGTTGTTTTGCCTTTGAGTAGAACTTTTGATTTGTCTGCTATTCTGGTGTATTTGAAGTTGGATTTGACAACTGGTATTTTGTACTTGGTTACAAATGATTTGCTAACCATGGTGTGTTGTGCACCAAATTCAAATAAAATTTTATGTGTATGAGATTTATAAGTGCATGGGTAGACAAGAAGTTGTGTGCAATCTTTTATTTTTTAAGTTCATAAAAATGGAGGATTGCGGAGCATGTGGGATATGAGCAGCAAAGTTTGTGCATTGATACAGTTTCTTGTCAAGTTGGGGGGAGACAGGGGCACTTAATCATGTTCCCCTCTTCTTTTCACAGTTCCTCTGTTTCAAGACCTTTGAGGTCAGAGAATGTGGGGTCAGATTCATAGCAGATTGCTGTTTCCGCATTGTTTACTTTAGCAGTGACCTCTTTCTTGGGACAGAAGCGGTTTGCACTCTGGCTGTGGTTGTCATTGTTTTGATTGGAGCTGCTGTTGCTATGATTGGTGTTCTGGCGTTTGTTGCCATTAGAGTTTTCTCTGCCATTGCTGTTAGAGGAGCAGTTGCTGTTGCGTGCAACATATTCCATGTTTATGTGTTTTTTTGCGCGCTTGGCTTCAGCAATGAGCGCGGGCATGGAGGTGTTGGCCTCTGGACGGATGAGGGCAGCAACTGAGTGTTTCATTCTATTGATGAATGATGTAATAGTGTGTACGTTGTCAGCTTGTGATGGGTTTTGGATTTTGCAATGTATTTCTTTGAATTCATTGGCGTAAGATGTGATAGTGGTCTTCTGAGGAAGATTGATGAGCTGTATTGCAATGTTTTGGAGGGATTCAGTGACGCAGAAGTTGTGGGTGATGTCTGCTTTGAACTCTTCCTAGTTTTCAAGATTTTTGTCAGTTTTTGAGCCAACCCAGGTGGCAAACCAGTTAGCTGCAGCCTCATACAAGCGCTTGCTGGATTCCTGGATCCATTTTTTGTGGGGGATGCAGTTGGCGCAGAGTTTAGCAGCTGAGTGATCTAACCAGTTGATGATGTTTTCTTTTTTCCCTAAGAACTTGTTGATACCAATGTATTTGGTGTTGGTAACTTCACCTGTGATAGGTGGTTGTGTGTTTGCTTGTGGTTAGAGAGAGCAACTGTATTGAATTATCTTGGTGCATGCTTTGGGCATAACCAGTCCTTCAAATACAGTGCATCCACTAGGTATATCTTTGTTGATGTCATGGGCGCGGAAGTACATTTTCCAGGTCTCCTGGGATGTGGCCTAGTTGAGTATGTGAGCAAAGGTGGGCGGGTTTTGGTCAGTCATTTTCTCTCTCATGGGCATGGTCAAAAAACTGTAGCTGCTACCAGTGATGAGGAGCGCCTTTTGGGGCTGCTTAAAATATGGAGTTAAGAAAGAAGAGAAGTATATTTTATTGGATAATACTTTAGACTTATATAGCTTTAGCTATGGCAAAGATTTAGTTGGATCAAACCTTTGGGTTGGTCATGTGCAGGATGGGTTCAAGTTTCTGGATACTTGGACAGTCATATTATATTGCTTTGTTGCCATTTCCAGCATGTTGAACTGTATATTGGAAAAGCATAAAATTGGGCAATGACTGGATGTTAAGTGGGTTGGCAGTAGCCAGAATACTTGTACATCCAGCTCCTTGGCACTGTATATAAAAGAATTTAAAATTTAATGCTAATAAGATAAGGAGTCTTCTCTCATATAATTATATTCAAGTTTGGGGGTTGTATTGGTATTGTTGGGAAAACTGACCTTACCCTCAAATTTCAAACCATTGTTGATTGATAAGTTTTTGGACATAATCATGGTTTTAATCACTTATTATGCTTCAATTTACTCCCAAAATTGTGCTGATTGATGTTTTTAAAGGTTTTTTATGTTTTTAAGCTCTTTGGTGATTTTAATAGCTTCTTGGCTATTTTCAGCCTTAAGAAATCCACTTTTTTCTAGCTTATTTTTCATCTCTGCTTTAAATTATATATCTTTTGGCTTTTAATTTGGCTAACTATCTGCTCATGAGTTTTCTGCTCTCTTCTAAAAGGCTTATTTGGTTTTTTAGTCTGTGGCTTCAATTTCTATGGTCTTTTAAGACCAATTAGAGATTTCAGTAGGTTTGGATAAATAACTTGAATTAAATCATTTTCTTTGAATTCAGGAGCATCAAAATTCTAGTTAATAAAAGCAAGAAAACTATCTGAGATGCAATTGACAAAAAAACTCTGCCACATGGTTCCATTGTTGGGGAAGTATGTTGAAAGTTCCTTGACTGATAGAAAACACCCATTAGCTAGAAAAGATTTTGAGATACAATGAGGCCCTTCAACTATTTAAATATTTGTTAATGATATGGTATTAGCAGTGAACTATAAATTCTTATTTAAAAGATCCAAACTTAACTTTGTGATTAGACCTACCAAGATGTTAAACTTTGAGTTAGTGGTGTTTGTACCAGTGATTTTATTTTAGATTTACCCTGCCAAAAAGAGAGCTTTTTGTTCAAATATTTTTGATGTGTTAAATGAGCATATTGGGAAATAAGGACAGGCTTATAATTGGACTTAATGTGAAAATTTCTAATTAAAAATTACTTGTAGAGAATAAATAAAACATATAATTTTTATGCCAACTACAATTGGGTGCTGATGCCAAGATAAATGGTAGATGATGCTGATACTGAGTGGTATAAGCCTTAAAAATATTTTTAGGTTTACATACTAGATTTAATCTAATGTCAATGATTGATATAGTGAGTAGTAAGTGACTTAAATGGTGCAACCAAAAAATTGTGCAAAGAAAAAATCAGGATTGCCATTAGCTTCTGTAAAAAAGTAGGTTAGATCCAGAGGAATCCATGACACATTGTTACAGTAATTTTCAAACCTGTTGAGATAAACAAAAAATTTCAGTCTAAAAACAAAATAAAAAACAAGGAATTTATATTAAATTACAATGGATTCAGATCTACTTTTACTTTGCTTTTAGACTGAGATTTTTTGTTTATCTCAACAGGTTTGAAAATTACTGTAATAATATGTGAAGTTTCAATAACATAAAATGATCAAAGGTAAGGCTGACTATATTGTCAGATCAGAGTTTGATTTTAGAGTAAAAATCTTTATTGAATATAAAATTTGGAAACTTAGCCAGATGTCAGGGATCCAGTCTTGGTTGGCTGGCCTGTTGGTTTCAGGGATCTCTTGGGTTGGGTTTTTTGCGGGTAAAGCCCACCACAAGAGAGGAGATAACTTAAAGAGGTAGGAGAAGGACTTCCTCACCCAGGACCATGGGCCACTGGCTGGGATATAGTGGCAATTACCCCTGTGAGTATGATGTACACAATCCCAAACAGCTTGCCAGAGTGATTGATTAGGAGGTCAGGTGAGGAGTCAGACATTGGCTTGGGGTCACAGGTGGTTCCATGCAGAGGTTTTAGGCAGGCAGGTAGTTGAATTTGCCTCTAAACAACTTAGGTGTTGAGAATATCCAGAGGCTTTGATGCTTGTATCTAACTGTGGATTGTATGAGGGCCAAAGTATCTTTTCCGGGGTGTAATTCCTATATTCAGGTTTCAGAGGATACTCTGTGAAGTGAACAGGGGCCAAAGGGAACACCTGAAGGACAGGAATCTGCGGGCAGAGGAGCAGGAGGGCCAGATGATCTTGTACTGATTTGATAGATGGCAAAGACAAAATAAGGCAGTAGCTGTTTAAGACAAAATAGCATAACCTTTATTCAAGAATGATGATAAATTTAGAGTGTGGGGTCCTTTGGTCTATATAGCACCCCACTCCCAAACTTAATATTTTCTATGAGGGGTTCATCAGGGAATTGGTAAAGGCAGGCCTGGGGGTTCTGGGTGCTCTGGTTCAAAGGCGGCAAAATGGCACCCAGGATGGAAGTTCTTTCATTGATCAAAGATCTCAACTTGGCTACTTGATTATCTTGATCTAGGGGTGTGGTCATGGGATTGGGCCACAGTCCTGTGCCTTCTTCCAGGGATGGCTCTTGATTGGCCACCAGTGTAGACTTCAAGCTCCTGAAGCTAATGGTTGGAATTTTGTTGCCTCTATTAGACGCCTTGATTACTCCTCCATTTGATGCAATGATTCCTTTTTTTGGCTTGCTTCACCATTTGGGTCATTATTCTTGGCCTCAGCTTGTGGGGGCCCAATCCTAGGAAAACGCGGGCAGGCAGCCCCTTGGTCCCCAGGCATGGCGGCCTGCAGGGATCCAGGGTCAGGGTTTAAATACCGTCCTTGGGCTTGGGTTTTGAGGATAAAAGAATAGTCAGTCCTGACACCAGGTTTAGTTGCACTTAAACAGTGGTTCAGTTTATCTTTCACCCAGTGAATTTTTTATCTTTTATAGTTGTCAGGATTTTTGGATATTGACTAATTAACAGATTCAACCAATAATTTATGGTGGGATACACCATCTAGCAAGACACCATCACAAAAAGTTTTCAAGATGGTGAGGGGATTTACATCAGCAAAATTAAAAAAAATTAACAAACTTATTAAATAGTTAATTTTTATATATTGGTTTCTAATACAGCATCTCAAAAAACTGCATCACAAAAACTCTAGCAAGAATCAAAATAAAAAGAGTGTTTATCAAATAAGATTTTTTTGTATGAAAAAACTTAAAAAATACCCTAAAATACAGCATCTCAAAAAAATAGCATTACAAAAACGCTATCTTGAATCAGATTAAAAGTATGTTATCTAAATA